>JAVXUO010003043.1:0-141928 GCA_033065855.1 Escallonia rubra
GAGTCTTCATATCATCCAAATGTTGGGGAGTGGGGATGAATGGATGATAAGAAATCTTATATATGTGTGGGATGGATGGCTAAGATTGAAAGATGAATTGAGTTAATATACCGGGGCGGGGCGGGGCGGGTCGCGGGGCGGTTGGACTAAATACCATACCCGCCCCTAACCCGCTGCGGATTTTTTTAAGAAAAACCATACCCGCCCCGTGGTCCGGTCAAAGTCAAAAAGACCCGCTCCCATAGGAGCGGGGCGGGGCGGGGATCCGCCGGTTGCGGGTCTTATTGCCATCCCTAAGCAACCTCATCAATTATACATTGGTAACTTTAGAAGCACTCAAGTCCGCAACACATGAATGCACTACTCCACGAGGTTTTCTTCAAATAAGAGCAACGCAACCACAAAATAAAGTTGGAACTTCCATAAGGACATGGCCATGCAACAGTTGCTCCATATGCATCATAAATGGTTTTGTGAAACCCGTAGGATCGAATCAAGCATTCATCCTTTTTCACAGCAACCTGAATAGATACTTCGCACCAATTCGGCCCAAGCTCTTCCCCCCTAACTTCTATTGATGGATCTATGCTCTGTATAATCCCCTTCGCTACAGTTTCTGATGGATTCATTATACTCTTAAGGCATACAACATCTCGAACCTGAATTTGAAAAGCAAAACTAATTGAGCGTTGTTGTCATAAGAGATGCCAATTACAAATACAAACTCGGAATTGATGTCTTAAGAGATGTCAATTACTTAATTGCTACACATGGGGACTTCTTACTGTAAGATCTCAGGCATTGCAACAGATTAGCAATCTCCTCATTGGGAAAAGCTTTAGAGCTAAATTTTAGAGCTAAGCTCTACAAGCTAAGTGTTACTGTAATAAATAATAATATATGGCCTATGGCAAGACAGGAATTCAAGAATCAACAAGTCAATTCTCAAGGATGCTTCTTTGTGATACATCAGGGGATCAAATATAGAGTGAGTTTATGGAAAAAGATACCACCAAATGCATGGAATAAAGAACTATGTGCAGCTTGGGAGCTAAGTAATTTAATTTTTCATAGCTGTGTACTCTGCTCTAATCAAAAGGAAACATCGGATCATGTGTTTATCCAATGTTCATATGCTCAGGAAGTATTGAAGCTTGTACTCAATAAAATGCAAATGAGGATTCCTTTGGAATCTTGGAACCAAATACTACAATATGCAGCTCAAAACTTTAGGGGGAAAAGCTTTAGAGCTAAGCTATGCAAGGTAAGTGTTACTATAATAATATATGGCCTATGGCAGGAGAAGAATTCAAGAATCAGCAAGTCAATTCTCAAGGATGCTTCTTTGTTATACTTCATCAATTAGCCATTGCACCACATGAAGACAAGTGTATGAGAACTTTGCAAACACTTAAACAGAAAATGAAAATATGAGAATTTGAAGTAGCTAAATCTTGAAGAAGTTTAAGCGACGAGGATTATAGTTCAAGTAATATGTTGTTATACGTACCCGAAAAGGACGGGACAACTGAGTAGATGTCATTTAAGGACGATGGTTAATAGATGTAGCAGGACTACAAGCATCAGACTAGGATTCTTCACGTCCTCTATGTCGTAGGAACATAGACTTTAGCTCATCAATTCGGTTGTTAAACCTTTCCTCCATTTGCTCGCAATTTTCCTTCCACTCCATTGCAATCCTTTGTGACTGTTTACGGCTAGGTATTTGACCCCATACATCAGATTGGGACACACCTAGCCCATACATTCGAACACGACCATATTTGTCTTTTCCAACAACTTGAGAAAGTATGTCATTTTCAGCAGATAAATCTTGAGAACCCTCTGAAAGTTTTTCTTTCTTCTCGTGCATTTGTGCCTACAAGACAAAAAAACCTTCAATCCTTATGGTTTGCAATGAAAAATTATTAACATGTAGAGAAAATAAGTGTAAAGACTGCAAATTTACCATGTAATTTGCTGCCTCCACAGTGGATGGTGTTCTGTTCTCATCTTTCTTAGAGTGGCATTCGATAAACATATCCATCCGCGATGGTTCATGGCCCAATTCAGCTCTCTATCCAATAAAATAAACTCACCATTTAGTTTATTAATGTTCATACAATCTAATGTTTATTAAGGATGAGTATATACCTTTCTTTCACGAACTAGGGCGTAACTCTCTTTGCATGTAGTCTGCACCAACTTCTTCTAATTCTGGTTAGCCTTGTTTTTCTCACTAATTCCCTGAATAACATGGACATTTGGTTAGTCATATGAGGGTGAATGGAAGAAAGGATTCATGTAATAGGTTCACTTGTAGCATTAAAACATTTGGTTAGTTGGATGGGGCTCAAAAGGTTGTCCATCCGGAGTAAATACGTTGCTCGGGGCTCAAAAGCCTAACCGATTGGAATAGAGCAGCCATTAGCAAACATATTTCAGATTCATCGACCAGCTAATGAGCATGATATGCTTAGATATAATAGAGCTTGCAGCATTCGCACTTAAAGCCAATTAGAGCAGATTTGAAGAAACAATGAAGGGTGTTGTAGATTCATGTCATGAGGGAGAGGTTTGATCAGAAAGTTTGGTAGAAGAGAGCATGGACATTCCTTAAGATGCTGGTGATGTGGCAATAGAAAAAGTAACTCCCCAGACAGTTACCAATCTCCAAATTTCCAACAATATATACACTTCATTCGGTTACAGTTGACCCCATTCAGCTCATCATGGAGACCCCAAACACCAAATCTACTCAAAAGGTCAATCTGCTACTTCTTCTTCTTTTTCTTCTTCTTCTTCTCTCTTTCTCCCCCTTATCCCCTACCACCACACACACACAGAAAAGATGTTCTAACATATTTCTTTGATTTTATTTTTATGAAGTATGTGAAGAGTAACTCACAATCAGCAATTCCAGCTAGTGCCAGAGTTGTTAGATCCAGTTCACCTGAACAACAGCCGGAAAACAACTCTTCGGTAGGACTTAGAGATGTTTTTCACGTCACTCTTGCCTATATTATCATAACAATCAAACTCTAGTATGTTTAATGCAAGAAGGAATAACTTGCCTATGGATGAGGTTGGCTTCACCCCTTTCTTTGTTACAAATGGCTTGAAAGTGAAGGAAAGCTAAGGCTCTTGCCATTTTTGCATTCAGAGTACAGTGCAATCTACACTCTGATTACTGTGGAGTGTATCTCATTAGTTTGTAAAGATTCTGGTAATAATAGATAGAGAATGACATAGAATTCAAGGCCTGGATGGGTGCCTACAAGATGTAGTAGTGAAAATTGAAAGGTCTTGTCCATTCTAAAATAGATAATGTACTCTAGAGTGATGAAGATATGATACTAGCAGTATAACTGAGATATCATCTCTTGGTCGATTAGAATAGAGCATCCATTAGCATACATATTTCAGATTAGAATAGAGCAGCCATTAGCATACATATTTCAGATTCATCGACTAGCCTTGTTCATGTTCTCTCCTTGTGCGTGTGTGTGTTTGTGTGCGCGCACACAGGAAATAGGTCTTGCAGCACTGCTGCAACAGGAAGGTTGAACATTAAAGGGACATACCACGGCCTTTTCAGTACCCCAAAGCACAACAAGATTCTTCCATTGAACCAGCTTGACTCGAGTTGGTTTTCTCTTAATTTGATCATCATAGGACATCGTCGGATCGTAATGATCCTTCTTTACCTTGGCCTTCCAATTCCTGAATTTCTTTGCAAAAGATTGCAAGAGCCATTCATCGGAGCCACAAGGGAGATCAAATTTTTCCTGGAACAAAGTAGAAGTAAATAACTAATCAAAATCTCATTACAATGCTGAAAACCATTGCTTAGCTAAATTACATGACCATCAATAGCCTGTAAAAGCTTTCAGCAATCAACAACTTTGAAAGAATTTTCAGTTACCTTGATTAGATCTAACATATCGGTTTTACGAAATTCTGGCTGCTCATGCCAATTCTTGTCGAGTTTGGTATATCTTCCGCATCTTATTATGCTGCCTTGGAAGTGTGTCAATTTCTTTGTATTCATCTTGTCAATAGGCTGTCCAAACTCGTTAAATATAACCTTAATCCGCTCCCCTTCAGGCTGGCCCCAAATACTTTTCATAGTTGTTGGGCCTCGTACTCTTTTTCTTGTGTTATTGACTTCTTTTGGAATTGCAGTAGCAAAATATAACATACAAGAATTAGATCAATGTTAAATGGAAGAAAGTAGTTGAGGAGGGACAAAAAACTAATTGTTTTTCCACTTACCTGTGGCCGGATTAGACTGGCCAGAATTTATCCCATCAAACTGAAGTGGATCAGTTTGTACATTGCTTTGCTCAATCATGTTTTCTCCACTACTTCGAGCTCTAGAAACCATTTCTGCACATGTAATGAAAGAAGAGACCAATAAGCAATAAAGCATATCACTTAAAGTAAAACATTCAGCAATTGAGTACCGTAAGGTTAAGGGTAGGAATGGGAATCTACTTCACTAGATTAGAACAATAATCTGATGGAATCCACAAAAGTAAAGTCAAAAGAACAAATCAGCAACTCTGCTCTGCCTGGAATGTCCTGTGTATCACTTCGTTATTACTGTAATTGGTGTTTGTATGACAAGTGCATCAGCTCTTATTGATTGTTCATGCACTGAGTTCAACAAATGGAATGTTAACAAAGCAAAGAAATGATATTTAATACTAAGTGATCTCTAAATCCACCATTACTTCAAGAAAATTAAGCAGAAGAGGGAGAAGAAGAACAAATGAAGAAGGAAATATAAGAAGGAGATACATCTAGTACTCAGGAGGATAATCTCAAGTAATCAAGCTTGTTCAATTCATATTAATTATGGTGCCCTGCACACCCTCTCTAACCCAACTAACATCCTCATCTCGATCATGTTCTTGGACATTACATGGTTCAGATTGCAAATATGTCTCGACATCATCTTCAGAAGCAACTGCATTCATATCAAAAGCATCTCTAGCAGTTGTCTTGATCACAACATGCCATCCACCAACATCCTCTGTGTAGAATACTTGTTGAACCTGAGAAGCTAGAACAAACGGTTCTTTATGACGAGTTAGCCTTTTGAAATTCAGTAAAGTGAATCCATTTTCGTCCTCTTTCTTTCTACTGCCTTTGGACACCCAGTTGCTTCTGAATAAGACAACTCTTTTAGAACCTGAGTATTGCAGCTCAATGATCTCTTCCAATACTCCGTAATATGTTAAATCTCCTAAAATAGGATTGTCATCTCTAGCACTAGAAAAGCTCGGCGTCATGGCATTAACTACAAGACCGCTATTCTGAGTTTTCCTATTTTGCTCTAGTTCTTTGATATGGAACCTGAAACCGTTGATAATAAACCCCTTATATCTGGTCACAACTTCATTTGGACCTCGAGCCAATATCCTTAGCTCTTCAGAAATTCGCTCATCTCCGGCAAGATACAACTCTAAAACCTGCTTCAACAAAGAAAGGTAAGAAATAGAAAAGTTACATTGTGAATTTCTTTCAGCATTATGCTCTTTACTTACATGGTTTTCGAACCAAGACGCAAAAGTTGCATTGTGGATCTGTTTTAGTTGACGAATATGTCGTCGTGGATTTTCTCTTCGAACAATATCATAGTGTTGGCTGCATGCAAATTTGATTAAGAAGATGATCGATTCTAGACATCATAATAAACGCAGCAATTTTCTTACTTTATATAAGGTGCAACATCATCACAGTTGAACAACACATATAAATGTGCCTTCGCCAATGTTTCATCGTCCAATGATCCCATCTCTGCCTTTCCGAGTGGTCGCCCCGGGTTCAAGAAAATAGGCAGCCCAGAATTAACACCTTCTGAACTATCATTTCGAGTCTTCCAATTAAACTTTGTCTCGACGTTATCTCCCAAGTACAAAGAGCAGAACGTTAAGCATTCTTCAGCTATATACCCTTCTGCAATAGATCCCTCAGGACGACTTCGATTTCTCACATAGGATTTAAGCGTAGCCAAATACCTACGGTCTTAAAAATGTTAATGGTCTAAGCTTATATTGAAAAACTGAATAACAAAAACTAGTTCATAAGCATTTGTTATAAGATACCTCTCAATGGGATACATCCATCGAAAATGTACCGGGCCAGCAATTTTTGCCTCGGTAGCCAAGTGTACTGTAAGATGTACCATAACGTCAAAGAAAGATGGTGGAAATATCATCTCTAGCTGGCAAAGAATTTCTGCTATCTCGCTCTCTAGTCGAATCAAGTCACGAGGATGAAGAACTTTCAAGCATAATTGTCGAAAGAACCGACTCAGTTTAATTAAAGGGAAGCGCACATGCTTAGGTAATACTTTTCGCAATGCTAATGGAAGCAATTGTTGCATTAAGATGTGATTGTCATGACTCTTTAGCCCCAAAATCTTAGGTGGCTTTAGTTGCACACATCGTGAAATATTAGCTGCATAACCATCTGGAACTTTGACTTTTTTCAAGACTTGGCAAAATTTTTCCTTCTCCTCCTTATTCAATGCAAAACACGAAGGACTCAGATATACTTGATTGGACTCGTCATATATAGGATGGAGTTCTGGTCTGATACCCATATGTTGTAAATCAAGTCGTGCCTTTAAGTGATCTTTTGATTTTCCATCAACATTCAACAATGTCCCAAGCACACTATCACAAACATTTTTTTCAATGTGCATCACGTCAAGATTGTGTCTCAGTAAGTTATCCTCTCAATACGGCAATTCAAAGAATATACTTTTCTTCTTCCAATTCAATGGCAAATCTGGATTATTTTTTACTAATCTACCAAATATAATCTGAATGTTTTTCAAATCATCTAAGATCATCGTCCCAGTCAAGTAGCGAGTTGGATTTCTATGTTCTTCTTTACCATCAAAAGAGTTCTTATCTTTTCGAAATGGATGATTAACATCCAAAAATCTACGATGACACATATAACAAAACTTCCCACTGTTTTTCAACCATTGAGAACAAGCATCTTCATGACATAAAGGGCAAGCAAACTCTCCTTTAGTACTCCATCCAGACAAGTTAGCATAAGCTGGAAAATCATTTATCGTCCACATTAACGCAGCATGCATTTGAAAGTTCTCATTCGTTGAAGCATCATAAGTTTCTACCCCATCCTCCCATAATTCCTTAAGCTCCTCAATCAATGGCTGTAAATATATATCAATATTGTTCCCTGGAGCAGTAGGACCTGGTATAAGCAATGATAACATAAAGTAAGGCTGTTTCATACACATCCACGGCGGCAAATTATACGGCATCAAAACAACTGGCCATGTACTATGAGCGACACTCATTGTCCTAAACGGATTAAATCCATCGCATGCTAACCCTAGCCTTACATTGCGAGGGTCTTTAGCAAAATTGGGATTTAGGTGGTCGAAAGTTTTCCAAGCTGGGGAATCTGCTGGATGTCGCATGCAACCATCTTTGGTGCGACATTCATGGTGCCACCTCAAAAAAGGAGCTGTTTTTGATGACATGAACAGCCGTTGTAACCTTTGTTTCAATGGAAAATAACGCAAAACTTTTGCTGTTACTTTTTTACCCTTTTTAGATGAACATGACCCCTCCTCTGACATATCTTCATCTGTGGTCCACCTAGATGCATGACATACATTGCATTCCATCTTTGTTGCGTTTTCCTTCCAGTACAACATGCAATCATTTGGGCACGCATCAATTTTTTCATAACCAAGGCCTAGGTCCTTTATCAACTTCTTTGCCTCGTAAAAGGACTTTGGTAGAGATACACCGTCTGGGAATGCTTCGTTTAGTAACTCAAGAAGATATCTAAATGCCTTGTTGTTCATTTTACCAAGGGATTTGATGTGAAGCAACCGAACAAGGAAAGAAAGCCTAGAAAAATTTTTGCAATCCTTATATAGCATTTCTTGAGAATCTTGCAGTAGTTTATAAAATTTCTCTGCCTCTCCATTAGGCCCTTCCATTGCAACATCAGTTGCACCTTCTCTAACTTCGTCACCGGACATATGAAATCTATCATGCAGAAGTCCTCGCATATCATCATTCACATCTAATGCAACATGTGCACGAGACAAGGGTGCAGCAGATGACTTAACTTCTCCGTGAGCAACCCATTTAGTGTAACCCTTTATAAACCCATTACAGATTAGATGCCCACGTGCATCTATCCGCGACACCCAAATGGAATTCCCACACACATTACAGGGGCAAATAATCTCTCCATCAACACTTGCATTAGCAAACGCAAAATCAAGAAACTCTTCCACTCCTTCAAAATATGCACTGCTGGTCCTACGTTGGTTCATCCAACTCTTATCCATTTCTCTACCTTAACCAAATAAAGAATCTGTATCAGTCTTTCAGTCTACTTTCTTAATTCAGAAGTCTATCTAAGTAAAAAATAATCAGTATATTTACATTCAAGAACATATGCCTGAAAAAGAGCACAAAGTAACTACTTTTGTGAGCCTTTTAAGGAAAAACTGAAGACATATTAATTCCTAAAGAAGAAAACTGCATGAGTATATATAGATGTTGTTAGGAAAAATGTTTTTGCTCACATAAAATCTACTAAAACTGTAGCAGGAATCAGTTATAGGTGGAAACATGATTACTTTCAAAATTGAACCAGCTGATTTCTAAGAAAGGAGAAATAGAATTAGGAAAACCAAATGTAAGAAGTTAAGTCCATTGAATTACCTGTATGCACCTCAATATGGAGTATCTACAGATCTACCAACAAAAACACAAAAAAACTACCATTAGAAATTGAATAAAAGAAACTTTGCAACATTGAACTGCTGCATTCTAGTCTGCCACTTTATATTCACAATCATCACTTACTAGCTTTATCAAAAATAAGATATGAAAAACCAATACTCTAGGGTAGGAAAGGAAGTGCACCTTTTGCTCTCCACCATCAAAACCACAGACACGAAAGAGCTGTTTGTGATCAAAACAACCTGCAATAATTTGCGTTACAGACACAAAAAGCCCAAAGGTTTTAGCTTAGGGGGGTATACATTGGAATTTGGAAACAAAAAAGATGGACAGAAGGAACAAATGCTAGAGGCAGAGGCAGAGAGAGAGAGAGAGAGAGAGAGGCACATGTACGCAACAAAATGCTTTTATATAGTAACTATAATCTGAATCAGACCCAGAAATTTTAAGTCAGGAAAAGGTAAACAAATAATGGAGGGCCTTTTGTGAAGTGGATGATGATTATGGTTGCTCTGAAAATTGAGAATCAAAACAAGAAACAACAATATTTATTTTATTTTATTGTTTCTCTCTTTGGGTAGATGCTGAAGGAAGAGCCAACCAACGGTAATACCAGAACCACGCGCAAGGGTGGGGTTATGGTACCAAGCGAAAATGGGTGCTTTGAAGTGGACACAACGCGCTGAAAATGCGGGGTTGACTGTGTTAAAACACCTCCAAAAACATGTCTTTGATCAGCTCTTTGGGTATCTGTCTCAGCTAGAGAGCCTGACTTTGCACATTGGCTGTATTGGGGTGAGTTGATGTCCATTAAGCTGCATTAGCCTTTTCTCTCTCCTGTAAAGACACATGTTTTACCACTATAGATTTGGTTTTACAGGCAGGTAGCTCCAAGAAGATCCCTGAATTCCCTAAATTGAAACATCTAGTGTTGCTAGAACGCAGCTTCGTACGCGAGCCAAAAATCTTTGTTCGGGTCGGTTCCCTGATTAAGGCGTCCCCTTATGTAAAACAAGTGGCATATCCTTTCTAATCATTCTGGGAGAATCATAGTTTTGTATTCTCCTATCCTTGACTCACGTTGCAGCTTTCATAAGCTTATATGAGAGATACTATATAGATGTGTGCTTTTGGGCAGCCTTAATGTAAATTCACGTCCAGCCTCAAATTTCTTCCCAGTTTCTTTAAAGTTACATTGAACAAACTACTGCAACAAACCTTACACATTGAACACACTTATGCAAAACAGTAAGAAATTTCAGGTAGAAATTTCAGGTCTTTGAGAAATAATGGCTTGAAAAACTAAGAAAATTTGGTAGCACGGTATGTAAATAGCAAATCGAATCGTTTACAACACAAAATGACAACATCCATCGGTTCTGTTCATGCTTCAACATTACTAGTACCCAAGAAATCAATTACACAGTATCTTCTTCTAGGGAAAAGAAATGGTTTAAGTCATGAATCAAATGAAGAAAACAACCACCCATGAGGTTATTTCCACTTCAAACCATATTTTCATACAAAGTACCCAAGAAATCAAGAAACCACATCATCAAATCACCCATTCAGACCCTTACCCGAATACACAATCATCCATTAAATGCACAATAATTCAACTAAGTAGAAAGTATGATAGAGAAAGGGATGAGCAGGTTACCTTCTAGCTTCAATTTCCTTGGATTAATCAGCTTGGTCGTGGATGTTGTTCATGGCTGAAAGAGAAGCAGAGAGAGAACTGAAATCGAAAAGCTTGCGAACAATGAAATGGCAAAAGGAAAATTAGAAACCCAGATTGGTCATGGATGATAGAGAAAGGGAGGAGCAGGTTACCTTCTGGCTTCCATTTCCTGGGATTAATCAACTTGGTCGTGGATGTTGTTCATGGCTGGAAGAGAAGTGGAGAGAGAATCTGAAATGGAAAGGCGTGCGAAGAATGAAATGGCAAAAGGAAAATTAGAAACCCAGAAGTGACGGGCTGAAACGGTGTCGTATGCGCCACTAAATTGGCGGTTTTTTCATCCATTTTTTTCCTGTAGCGCGCCACTGAAAATTTTGATATCAAAACGCCGTCGTTTCTAAGGAAAGCGTCCTTACAGCTAATTGGAAAAAGGGACGCTTCTTACCTAGCGTCCTATATTCAACTTTTTAGGACGCTTTTAATAAAGCGTCCCTTTAGAGGCGTCGTTACAACCTAGTTTTGTTGTAATATCACCTTCTGAACTCTCACAAGTAGGGGATTTGAGAGTTCATTTTCAGAAAAAGGAAACCAAAACTCATTGCACCTTTCACTTTCCTATTGTAGAATTCAAGAGCTAGAGAATTATAGAAAGAAACACAGGATCTGAATTCGGACCTTCATATTGGACTAAAATTTTGGACTAGTGACTCTCGTCATGTTCCATACCTTCGCCTTCGCAACACTACCACTCATCAGGCTCAGTCGGGGAAGCCTTGGTCTCTGCCCTTGTTCCGTTCTTGGTGTCTAACTCGGATTTGTTCTTTGTGGCAAGACTACGTATTCTGTGAACCCACTTCCTTTAGATCAAGGTTTTCATATATTTGGAACACTTTTTTTATGTATATCACCGGTGTTATGTACTTTTGACTTAAAGTCGGGATGATCAATGTATAAGAATGGATTTTGCACGTTTGTTTACTCGGTTATATAAGGTTGGTGGTTATGGATTTGGTTGTTGAAGCACTCTAGGTTGCACCAATTTTATAGATTGCTACGCTTTTATGGTAGAAAAGAGGTCACAAGTATGCACGTTTAAGAAAATAATTAATTTTTTTTATTCAAGAGAACACATCTTCAACGAACTCGTTCTTCACTGTTGTGCTTAACAAGTTCGTCAACAATAATTAAGTTATTGATAGTTCGTCAACCTATACTACTTACAAAGGTATGTATAGGTGTAATTAAATTTTTGCACAAAACTATCTCTGCGAACATTTCTAATGCTATGATTGACTTTGGCTGCAACCATTAATGAATTAATGTTATGGTCCGCAAAAAACTCCTTATCTCTACATGCCAGATGCATGATTCCTCTCTCAAAGTTCATTGTCAAATACTAGATGCACATGTTTTTTTCCCAAATTAATCGAAATACTCTTTAACTTTCAGCCAACCATTTAACTTCTTTAGCAATAAATGTGTATCTATATCTATATACTCTATAAAACCAAGCACGAGTTTAATTTAATTATGCCATTAAATTTTGAACTTAAACCACACCTATAGTCAACCTCTTCTTTGTATCTCATATCTAAAAAGTTTGCTTTGTCGCCTTTATTTGTTTATTTGGTAAATGAAGGGTTCGTTTGACAAATTTTTTTTTTTGGTTTTCAGTTTTTAAAGAGCAGCTTAATTTTTTTTTTATAAAAACAAGTGGGTGTTTGATTACCCTTTTTTTTGTTGAGGTTGTTTTTTTGGTGTTTGGTAACCCTTTTTATTTTGTTTTTTTTTTTTTTTGTGGTTTGCGGTGGCGGTGGTGGGGTGTAGCGGTGGTGGCCGGTGGTGGTGGTGGCCGTCGGCCGGAGGTGGCTGCCGGTGGTCGCCGGCGGCCGGAGGTGGCTGCCGGCGGCCGGAGGTGTTCGCCGGCGGCCGGAGGTGGTGGCCGGCGGCCGGAGGTGGCTGCCGGTGGTCGCCGGCGGCCGGCAGTCTCCGGCGGTGGTCGCCGGCGGCCGGAGGTGGTCGCCGGCGGCCGGAGGTGGCTGCCGGCAGTCTCCGGCGGTGGTCGCCGGCGGCCGGCAGTGGTCGCCTGAGGTGGCTGCCGGCGGTGGGAGGGTGGTGGTGGTGGTCTAAGAAAAAAAAACCAAAACTGAAAAAAAAAACCAGTTTCTGGAGTTTTTTTTTTACTCTTCAGTTTAAAAACTGGTTTTTAAACTGAAAAAAAAATGGTTACCAAACGCCCCTTTTTTTTTCAGTTTTTAAAAACTGAAAAAAAAAAGAGGAAATTTTTTTTCTCAAACCTAGCCTTATGTAGTGACAACATCAAGCAATCCCCTACTTCTTCGCGTTCCATCTTATTCTTTTCCAGGAATTAACTGCACTAAAATTCTATAGAGTGACTTGTGATCTTCACTACACCAATTCGGCACATGATTAAAGGGGATTACCATCATATAATGGTTCTCATGATATCTTCTTTCCGTCTCCTATCTAAACTTTACTGCTGCAATTTGCATAACCTTTTACTGTGAAAAATATAAATACTGTAATCTTATGACTACCAAGAGAAACAAAAGTAGATTTGATAAAAAAAATATATAACTATGTGCTACCTTCACTTTAAGAAAAGGTTTAGGAAACCTTAAAAAGTTTCTCTTTCTGTCTTCTAATGGATATGTTCTTATAATCAAAACCAACTTAACTCAATAACTATAGCGATTATCAAGGTTTTCAACTTGCAATTGTAAAATATATTTTACCTAATCCTTTGTGTGTTTATATATGGGCCTCGTTTACCTACATGCAAAACAAAACGCATCTTAATTTAAACTTGAAAAATTCATGCTAATAGGAAGATTTACCATCGTCATTTGGACAACCTATAAAAATAAAACATCGTTGTAGGTAATCCATCTTTGTAGTAATTTTTAATTAAATGATAATTGGGCTTCATTATCAATTAGAGTTTATTATTAGGGGTTAGGTCTGATAATATAACTTGATTAATTTAATCCGGTCCCTTAGTTAGTCTAGTACAGTCCAATAGTTCATCCAAGAGTCCAGTCCAGCAATCCAGTCCAGTTAGTAGATGGGTCCAATCCACATGTCCAGAGTATGATTTACTTAGAAGATTTTAAAATTACTTGTGATTTATCCTGATGCAAGTGATTAAATAATTTATTTACATGAAATATGAAGATAATTTTCAATTTTGGTAGATCCCATCTAATAAAATCAGAGATAATCTACGAATTAGCACTACAAGAAAAGGGACCTTTAGCCACAGACACATATCCGTCGCTAAAAGTCACTTTTACCGACAGAAACACCCGACAGTGAAGATCCGTCGGTAAAAGTTTTTACTGCCCGGAGACTCCGTCGCTAAAAACCTTTAGCGATGGATTTTTACAGACGGGATTTGTGCGACATATTTTATATCGCTAAAAAGTGTTAAATATTTTCTACTTTCTGCCAAGATTTTTTAATATTTTGAAAAAACTTTTAGCGACGGAATATGTTTGTCGCTAAGTAATTCGTCGCAAATCTCTATTTAACGGCGGACTTTTCTATTGCTAAAAGTCAAAGAAAATGTGACTTTTGGCGATGGATTTTTAGCGACGGTACGATCCGTCGCTAAAAGTCCAAAAATTTTTGAAAAAAAAAACTTTTAGTAACGGACTTTTATCGACGGCAAAGTTCGTCGCTAAAAGTATTTAAGTTGAAAACCCTAATTCCTTCTCATCTTTCCCCGTCATTCTTATTTTCTTTCTCTTATCTCTATCTTCTTTTTTGCGATCATATCTAATTTCTAGTACAACAATTATGAAAATGAGTCTATTCATTTCTCAGTTCGAGTCTAAGATCGAAGTGTAGGTTGCCTCCCGTAGGATCAGAGTTGAACTATAATGGCTGTGATTCTGGTTTGTCCAACCGGATACATAGACCATTTGACCCCCCCATATCGAGTTCAAACCAATTATATAGAATTAAACCTAGGATAAAATTTACTGCATGTTTCTGTGCTGAGAGGGTTAAACTCAATAGAAATATAGTAGAAACCGAAAGGTTATGTCGGGTGCCTAACACCTTCTTGTCATATGACTTACTCCATGAACTCATTTCTTTGTTTTCAGTAGATTAATAGTCTTTTGGATAATTTTAGAGTCATTTTTAGGTTTTTCTTCTTCGCCCGTGTTTAATTAAATAAGATCGCGACACCCTTTTTTTTTTCGAGGCAGTTCGCGTCGTTAACAAACATCTTGTTCATAGATCATTTAAACTAGAAAGTTTTGAGCAGCACACCTACGAATTGTACAGAATTAACAACATTTTATCTATGCAATCTTGATAGAAAAACAAGGACTCACCTTGTTCGTAGCAACCAAAGTGAGACCATCCTTATTTTGCAATCTTAGTTTGAAAGAGCATTTCATATGTTGGAGCATTAAACTTAATTTCAAGATATGCTTTGAGATCTTAGTTTGAACGAGCAAAAGTTGCATCTTTTACTTTTACTTACAAAACGAAGATAGAAATTCTTTTAGGAATTATAATATGCATATATTATGTTCACAATGTCATCTAAAATCCAGCACCGTCGCTAGAAGAAAAGGAACTTTTAGCATCGGATTTTTCCGTCGCTAAAACCCCTTTTCAGTCGGTAAAGACTTTTAGCGACGGTTTTACCGACGGACTGTCTGTTGCTAAAAGTCCATTGGGATAAAGGCTGCTGCTAAAAGATTGGCGACGGAAATTGGTTGTCTGTCGGTAAAAAGTTTACTTTTACCGACGGAAATAAAACACTTTTACCGACGGAATAATCCGTCGGCAAAAGTATTTTTCATAATTTTAAAATTTTTGTGACTTTTGCAAAAAATATAAAAAAGACTTTTGGTGACGGAATTTCCGTCGCTAAAAATGTGACAAATCTCCCATAAGAATCTGTCGCTATATGTCTATTTTCTTAAAAGGGGGAGTCTTTTAGCGACGGAAAATCCGTCGCTAAAAGTCCGTTGATAAAATTGAAAACCTTTTAGTGACATAATTTCGTTGCAAAAAGTCCATCGGTAAAAATAAAAAAAACGCTGTTTTCAAGTTTTTTCTTTTAAGAATCCTAACTTGTTTTCAATAATTCAATTCACACGAACAATTAAATCAACTAATCTATCGACAATTAACTTAATCAACCAATCTATCAACAATTTCATTCGTTAGACTAACATACGTGCTTTACCAAATTTAAAGTAATACAATAAAATTTAAGTCATACATCAACCACAAAAATTACATGTTTACTAAATATAATACATCACATCACAAATTCCAAAACAAAATTACAAGTTTCACGGAAATGAATAAAATACAAAGCAAAAACTTTGCTCCAAAGCCTGCACAATAGACACTCCAATCCAATATTAAACAAAAATAAAAGCAAATAATTGAACCACCTTTAATATCAGTGGAGCTTTTCTTAGTAAAAGGCCTTCATCCTTTTTCTTGATTGTTTCTCCCTACATAAACCATATATGAGTATTGGCATTTGCATAACACGTAACATGGGTATATAATTAAATGCCTTAGCTATATAATTTGAATGACAAAACACTTATAATCTCTTTTAAAAGAACAAAGAAATAGAGGTTTTGAAAGAACAAAATATTTTTAGCACTTATAAGGGCTATATGTCTTATGTAAAGAGGGATAATATAAACTGTTCGGTAGGAATTAAACATACCATATTAGATCACTAATAAAGAGCGCATGTGGGATCATGAGCCCATTACCAACCATAGCAAGCAACATTGAAACGGTGGAAAACCTTTAATGTTACCAGGATTCAGGAAATTCGTCCACTGGACATGAACCAAGGTCATAGTCATAGAACAATATCAAACAAGCATTTCAAACATCGCCTTTTTCAACTCTGGGTGCATAAAATAGATTACCATTTTTGCAATTGGCATCCACATAAAGAGAAGTGTGGCAGTCCATCCATATTAGTTAGTAGACTAGAGCAGTGATAAACATAGATACATGTATAATAATAACTACTAAGTACACTAATCAATTTGTGTTTTTGTAAGATATCCAAACTTAACCACCACTAGAAAGAACTACATCCATCCATATCATTGCCCCTTTGTTATAGTCGGCCAAGATAGCCCCATTCTTACTATTTGCTGACTAGGTTAGCTTGGAGTTTCTCGAAAAAGTTTCACTATTATATACAAAACAAAAGGGAAAAACCAAAAACTGCCCATCACAATCTTTGCACCTACACTGGTTAAATAGAAAAAAATTCATAAAAGGTCATACAAATGTGGACGTAGTTCTCGAAATGAGTTTGTCTGTGATTTGGAACTGAAGAAATTATATGCCAAGCACTACAAGAGTATGCAAACAAGTGGTAGAATTCACTGAAAATCTTGCTCAATAAGAAGTATCATGGCATGTCAAGATTCTGAGTACAGTGGTGTGCAAAGCCATTTACCACTGGATAAGCCAATTGAATATTGAGCTCCAACCTTCTAAATTCGTTTGCTGTAGGAGGGAATCTTAGAGATAATGGTATTATGCCCTTGACCACCACCGGGAGAAAGTCAGTGAATGATTGAACTTCATATGAAAAGCACCAACACTTAACTAATCTCATGTTCTTAGATGTCACGCACATCCCATGAAAAAAAAAGTTAGGACATTGTCTTTTAAAGAGTTTGAATTTTATGGGGAAACTTTTGCTTTCAATTCCACTGCATAATTTCAATGCAATATACAATTCAAATAGACCATCGAAATCAAAACAAATTCCTGAAAAGAGATAATCATGAACCTTAACCAAATAAAACCAAAGCAAATTTGTGAATAGAAAACTAAAATTTATAAAATCACATACAATGAATTAGTGGTATATGCCGTTAAAATCATTAATTGAGAAAGGGTAGAGATAGCCACGTACCTGACTTGGTCGAAATATCCAATATAAAGCTTGCCTACCGCAAGCTTTAGAATCTGTTATGCAAAAGAAAGAGAAAAAGTGAGAGGAAGATCAGATGCAATAGACAAATTGAGTGAAAAGGAAGAAAAATTGAGTGAGAAGGCATGTAGATATCAAGTATCTGAAAGAGAGAAAGATCGACCCAGAGAGAGAGGAACCTGCCCATGTTTACGGCGGGGCTGTGGCGGGGTTACGGTGGTGTAGCAGAGGCGGGCAGAGGTGGGGGCGTAGAAGAGAGAGAGAGAGAGTAGAAAGCGGTGCAGAGAAGAAAAGAATGAGGAGGTAGGGTTTCTTATTAATGAACTTTTTAGCGACGGACTGATATCCGTCGCTAATAATTTCCAAATTAATTTTTTCAAAGCCAAAAAAATCCGATCGAAAATATAAAACCAGGAAAAACTTTTAGCGATGGAATTTCTGTCAGCAATAATCCGTCAGTAAAAGTCCGTCGCAAAAACTTTTTACCAACGGATATTCCATCGGTAAAAACCTTTAGTGACGGACTTTTACCAACGGAAAAATCCGTTGCTAAAAGCTACTTTTACCGACCGATTTTGATCCGTCCCTAAAAGTCCGTCGATAAAGGTCGATTTTCTTGTAGTGCGTAATTTTCATTTCACGAATCTAATTATTAATTTATTTGTTGTTTTATTCCTCTAGGTTAAATTATCCTAGCATGAAAGTATGTTATATTACATGATTTTTTTTGCTTTTTTGTTTTTGGTATGTTTTGATTCTGATGATTATATGTTTCACAAATGAAGATAAAAGTATCGCACTCTCACAAATGGTAAGTGGTGCATCCAGTTCATGTATTTGAGTAAACAAAATTTTCGAAGAAAATGGACGAAGTGAAAAAATATTCAAGTCGGTTACAACCCAAGAGAGTTTGATGAGATTAAGACAGTTCTTTTGTTGTGACTAAATAAGTGAAATCAATCATTTATTTGTCTAGCACATAGCACATAGTAGCACTTAGTATGATGGGAATCAATCACAAATGGCAGATATACTTTTTGCTAACATGCTTTATATAATTGGAATGCTTAGTGGGATGACAAGATGAATAAAATGGATATAGTTCACTAGGGTTACATTGTATGAACTATGTTAAGATTGCATTGAAACTTGTAGGTTTGCACTTCTCATCTGAATATATTCGTGGGCTTGAGTTTTAAACTCTAATCTAAATGAACCACGTTCAAAAGTAAAATCCATGTACTTCGATACACTTTTTCTCTTCATGGAGCTATATTAGAGATGCTTTAGAATCTTTGGGACTTATACCATGAGATAAAACTCTTGTAAAAGCAAAATCTTAAAATCAACATCATAAGGCTTTTGCGGATAAATCTGATTTCACATGAAGGTAATCTAACAACATTTTCTGCGAGGGTGTGCATTTACGTGCCATGCACGTGCTTTCGTTTAGTAAATTTAAAGGTTGGATTTGTTGATGAATTTGCACTTAAACTGTTGATTCAATGCATCATACAGTGACGAACAAGATCATCGTCAAACAAATCTTAACGTACAACGATTTCTTCTAAAAAGAAGGACAATGCATTTCACAATGAATGACCAGTTTCATCAAGAAAAGCCTTTCTTGAGGCCATGAGACCGAGTTCTTGACAGACTAGATTCGTTGGCAATGGTTTTACTTGAGGAATTAATTTTTTTTAAGGATAAATTGGCTTTGTCGCTATATGCCAAATTTCTTGCAATGCCACCTTCCATACATTGGCAAAATCATAAACACCAACACGTATTAACGCGGGCAATTATACTTCTGATAGCTACAAGCCCATTACTTTAATACCACTAATAAGTCAATTAGCAGACCAAAAATACCAACATCATGGAAATATTATCTTTAACTCCATGCACAATTAGCTTGGCTTGGTAAATTCTTTTTAAAAAAGTAATAAAGAGCATTTCTAAAGACTGCAAGTTATGCCTTGGTCATGATGGTCGCTAGAAGTATAGGCCGAGCCCTTTAAAGAACAGCTTTATGACCAAATCAAGGTGCGGGGTTTTACAATAATGTATGCTAGGCCACCCATTCACACTTTCACATAACAAATAAGACTGCACGACCATACAAGATTCAAATTTTGCTGGTGATGAACACACAAGATTCAACAGATATTAACATCTATTCAAATATCATGTGTATACCTCGACTTTGCCTGCCTTCTTTTAGTTGTCTGCCTTCTCTTCCTCTTTTGTAAATCTTCCATGCCGGTGGGAGAGAAATTCACATCAGGTATACAGTTTCCTCCTCTGTTAATCGCGTGCACAGCCTCACTCGCAACACTCTTTTCAGAATCCGACCCATGCCTAGCATCCCGCATAAATTGTTGCTGCAATTAGGATTGTAGCAAGAGACTACAACCCCTAAAGTAGCAACAAATAACTCTTATTAATTAAGGTAAGTGCAACTTTTAAAGATACCTTTATAACAATCTTACCAAAGATTTCTTTGGCTTTAATAAAAAGATTTGACTAACCAAATTATCTACTTTTGAGTGCTGCCAGATTGGCCATTTCTAGCCTTTTGCTTCAACATCACATTAATAGCATTGATAGTTACTAAACTTTTTTATGCTAGAAAAGTGCTAATAAAAGGTTTATTCACAAAACCTACTTCCTGTATTTTGCGATGATAACTGACTCGTGAAAGGGGGTCGGGATGCGAGGTTAACCTTTTGCTTCAAACTTTCTTTTCAGGAAACTAACAAAAATCTTAGACTACTATTAGGTCAGCTATACTCAAACAAACAGTGCACGTAGTTGGATAATAAGCTTTTGTGTTCTTAAAAAACTGCTCTTGTTTAAGATTAATGCCATGGAAAGTGAGTTCGCAGTCGACGTGGAGGTGCCACAAGGAATGCAGTCAGAGTCAGATGCCAAATATGTTGATGTGCGACACAACAAGGGTGGAACATGGGCAGAGACCAAGGGCTTCCCAGACACAGCCTGAGGGTGGCAGTGCTGCGAGGGCGATGGCGCATGGTGAATACACGACGACAGTCACAGTCCGATGCTTAGATCAAGAGTTAGGGTCCTGTATATTTCTCTTTCTAGAATTCTAGCGGGAGAAAGTGAAAAATGTTCAAGTTCAAAAAATATTCAACCCCCCGAATGAATTCTCAAGACCCCTATTTATAGAGGTTGAGATAATGATGTCATCAACCAACACGTGGCACTCCCCGAGAGTGACACGTCACCGAGGGGTCCATATGTGCCGGTGCTCCACAGATAGTGGGATCGTATATTCACCCAGCCTGCCCCACCCAGAGTCGCTCTGTCTGTCTGGAAAGACTGGCTCCCACAGCGTCGATGTGGTAAGAGAACCTCATTGATCTAGCCACAATTCCAGCCCTTGCAGAGTCCCACAGGCCTGGCAGCAGTAGGGAAGGCCCAACGCCCAACTTCCACGCAGATTAGACGCGATGCCCGCCGAAGACCTGCTCCCTTCTCGGAGTGACCCTGGGGTCATAGTCCCTAGGGGTGCCGACGCAAGCCCCAGTGCCGGAGCACGTAGGCCAGTCACAGAGACACCATAGCGGAGATAGTGTCCTGGAGACGTCGCCTATTTCGCGGGCCGAGGTAGCTTCTCGGAGGAGCCATCTACCCGGCAGGCCGAGGTAGCATCCCGACAGAAGGAGAGTCTTCATACCGAAGCACTTAGAGCTCCTTGGCGGAGATAGTGTCCCAGAGGAGTCGCCTATCCCCGCGGGTGAGTCCTTGTGCCGGAGCACTCAGAGCACATCAAGGTGGCATCCCGGAGGAGCCGTCTACCTGACGGGCCGAGGTAGCATCCCGGAGGCGTCGTCTACCTGACGGAATGGAAGTTAGAAAGCTTCCTGGCAGAGATAGTGTTCCGGAGGAGTCGCCTATCCCCGCAGGTGAGTCCTTGTGCCGGAGCACTAGGAGTGCGTCAAGGTAGCATCCCCGATGAGTCGTCTACCTGGTGGAAGGGGAGTCTTCATGACGGAGCACTTAGAGCTCCCTGGCAAAAATACTGTCTCAGAGGAGTCGCCTATCCCCGCAGGATGCTACACACTCCGGGGAGTGGGTCGAAGCAGGTTCCATGACCAAGGCAAGGTGCGCATGGTGTGGTGAAGAGATGGACCAATGCGATGAGCGTGGTAGTGTTACAGAGAGCCAGGGGGCGCGACTGTATCAGCAGCACGACTCATGGGCACGGTGAAGTGTTGGAGTGCGGCGCGGGGACAGGCGATGGGCGATGAGCGTTGTGAAAATAGTGCCCGGGCGACGGGCGAGAAGCGTCGCGGAGTCGGCGCGCGGGCGATGAGGTCGCAGACACTGCGCCCGGGTGACGGACGACGAGCGTCGCAGAGTCGACGTGCGGACGCGTGGGACAGTGTTGCGGACGATGCAAGGTCCCTTGAAGAGAAGTGAAGGTGCTAAGGGGGGAGGCCAACGACCAACCCTTGGGGGAAGGCCAAGGTCTCCTCTTGGGGGAAGGCCAAGGCCAACCCCAAGGGAAGGCTGAGGTTGACCCCAAAGGGAGGCCAAGGCCGAGGCTGACCCCAAGGGGAAGGCCAAGGCCAACCTCTTTGGGCAAGTGCCAAGGCACACCGACGGGCGACGTGCGACGTGCGACATGCGACGGTCGAAGCGCGATGAGGCATCACGCAGAAATCAATTTCTTAGTGACGTAGGAACGTAGAAAAAGTGAAAAATGCACGTGACTTGAGCGTGCATGTTTTGACCGGTTAGAAACGTTGAATATTGAATGTTGATTGTGCCGACATGTCATGAAAATTGGGACCCCCAGTGAGTCCATGGGTGCGGCCAAGATAGGTTTGGAACAGAAGGCCCCAGCGTGTGGTGTGCGCGGAGGGGCGACCCAAGCGGGAGCCGCACGCATAAACACTTAAAGTATTTTTGATATTTTTTGGCCAAAGAGTCATTGATGTCGTCACTGCATGATGAGGATGAAGAGTAGGTGGCTCGAGCCACCTCGTGCACCACCTACTAAAGCCTTGAAATGCTTGGGTGTTGACATGGTAAGACGACGATGGGCGCGGTCATCACAGAACATTGAGGGCGAGGAGTAGGTGGCTCGAGCTGCCTCATGCACCACCTACCGAAGCCTTGGGATGTAAATTTTGTCAAAGTTACAAAAAAAATTCTAAGTGTGGAAGAGTGACGAAATGGGTAAGGGGGCGAAGAAGTGCCCTCCTAAAGCACATGAAATTTTTTGTTGTAGTAAAATTGGTGTGTTAATTTTTGGTTTTGGTTGGATAGAAAGAAATGTTAAGTGTTATGAAGTGAAAGAGAGGAGGTGAGAGTGTGGGGGGTGTGGTATTTATGAAGTAAAGACAATAGGTAGTGATGGGAGAGGCCAGGGAGGAGAAAAAAAATTAAAACTAAGTATGAATTTTGGGTGGTGGTGAGGGGAATTAATTGGGTGTGCCAATGGGTGTTCCAAAGGGATGTATGAGGGGGACAATGATGTAAGGAAGAGAGAATGGTGTGTTGACTTGGAGAGTTAGGAAAGAAAAGGAAAAAAAAAGCTTTTTTTGATTTGGTGAATAAAGGAAGAAAGTGAAAGGAGGAAGATAATTAATGGGGAGGCAAGAAGAGAGAAAGAGAGGGGGGACGGCCTAGGGGAAGGGGGTGGGGAGGCCGAGGCTGAGGGTATGGGAAAAGGGGGAAGGTGAGATAAGGGGAATTGATGTGGGAGGTAATATGTGAGAGAGAAGGGGAATTAATGTGAGAGGGAGAGAGATAATGTAATGCTTAATGAAAAGGAAGAAAAAAATGAGGGTGATAAGAGTGGGAGAAAACCCACATGTGGGAAGGTGAGATGGAAAAGTTAGTGGGGTGGGCTTAATGAGAGTGAGAATGTGTAAGAGAGAGATAGAGAGCGAGAGAGAATGATGGAAGTCAAATGTGGGTCTTTCATTGGAGAGAGAGAGAGAGAGAGAGAGAGAATGTTGGCCTAGGGGAAGGGATTGGGGAGGCCGAGGTCGAGGGTTTAGGAAGGGGGGTGATTAGAGTGGGGGAAATGATGGGGGAGAAAGAGGGTATTGATTAAGGTGAAGAGAGAGAAAGGTGAAATTGAGGAATAAAAGAGAGAGATAGAGAAATAGAGACAGACATAGATAGTGTAAGGGGGTGTAAGAGAGAAAGAGGAATGAAATAAGGGAGTGTGAGATGGGTGAGTAATAATTGGGTAATGTGAAAAAGAGTGATGTGTGAGAGAGAGAAGGTTGTAAGTGGGGGGAGGTAATGCGGGTAACAAGTGGAGAAAAAGGAAGAGAGGGTGGGGATGAGGGGGGGAGACCCACGTGAGGGTGAAAGAGAGAAGTGTGTTGGGTGATGTGATAGGGAGAGTGAATGAAGAGAGAGAAAAAGTAAAAGTTGGAAGTTATTGGAGAGAGAGAAAGGGAATTAAAAATGAGAGAAAAGAGTGGGGGGGAGTCCCACATGGAGGGGTGGGAAGGGGGCTGCCCAGCCGCTGGGGTGGGGGGGTGCACCCAAATTTTTTTTTTGGCCTTCCGAAGAGGAAGAGGGAAGATGACAAATTTTGTTGGAAATTTTTTCAAAGTGATGGAAAGAGAATGAGAGGGGTGGTTGGAGGATGAAAAATGTTGTTGAATTTTAATTTTTTTTCGAAGTGTCAAAAAGTGGAGAGTGGGGCTCGGACAAGGGAGGTATGGACTTGGGATGGCAGGCTTGATGGCCGGTTGAGTCACAGAGGCAAGGGAGGGCCGATGGGATGTGTGCGTGCATGCCCCCGAGGTCGCATCGCTTGATAGGACGTCGGCTGACGGAGTTGAGACTTATTACCATTGCTCGAGTCACCCCGCGCACCACCTACCAAGTCGCTATGGAATGTGTGACAGAAGGGGTAGGGAATGGGTGAAGCCCCAAAGGGAGTGGGTGATGGCATCAATGGTGGTGCCAATAGACTTGGGTAAGAGCAATTTAGTTTGAAATTTTTTCTAAGTCTGGAAAATATAATTTCATTGATAACAAAAGTAGGCGACATGCCTTAGTACATGGTAATTGAGCACATTGAAACTTGCAAAATGAAGGAAAAAATTACAAGTGTAGAAAATGCACTAGGCAGGCTAGGGCTTGGGCGAGTGGGTCACATGTCCCGCACTTAAAGTTTGAGATCGCCAGATACAATCTTGTCAGCGAAGGCCAACTTGAGGCCCCTACACCACTTGAGGTCGTGACCGACTTTTCGATGATAGGGGCAGTAGTTGGGATAAGCTAAGTCTTCCGGGGGTAGGTTCAGTGTCGGCATCGGGCAGGGTTATGGTATTGTCGTTGATCCAGGTCTCGAGGAGAGTTCTGACAGTCTTCAAGTTGCATGGGTATTTCGGGGCAGGCATCGACTGCCTTATTTTGTCAGGGTACCCATGACTTCCTTGGGATTGGCGCTTGTAATTGTTGTCGTCGTTACTGACTGCTTTCGCCGTCGTGGCCAGGCAATATGAGTTTGGGGCTTTGGGGTCTTTGACGGACCGATCGAGTCATAGGTGCGTCATGCAGCTTCCTTGAGATTTCCCCAAGACCGAAGCTGGAGGTTTTCAAGGTAGACCCTGTAGGTGTTTTTCATGTTCTTGATGCAAGTGGGTACAAGGGTCTCATCCTTACTGAAGTTAGTGCACTCCAAGCACTTGTGATTAAATCGTGTGACATAGGTGTTGAGGTATTCCCTGGGGTTTTGGTGGATTCTGACAATGTCAACGATGGTCACACGCTCCGTTTCATAGTGAAACTTGTCGAGAAAGACCTGGACCATGTCAGACCAAGAGTGGATAGTACCGTCATGAATCTGATGAGACCAAGAGTAGGCGAGGCCAGTCAGGGACTTGTGAAATTCCCGAAGCTTCAAAGTGTCGTCCTCCCCGTAGTGCTCCAGGGAGCTAGCAAAATGAGTGATGAGGTGCTCGCTGGCGTTGCCCTCTTTGTCGTTCAACAGGGTGAAGGCTGGTTGCTTGTACTTAACAGGGTAGGTCTTGGTAGCAAGGTTGCCAGAGTAGGGAGCATGGCCAAAAATCTTAGAGGGGGAGTGCGGTAAGGATGACTGCTTAAGACGACAGAGGATGGCGTCAAGGTCATGCTTGGTGACATACAAAGCATGCGAGGGTTTGTGCCTTGTCGGGATGATCCTGGCACCAGAGCCCCCAGACGGGGTAACCTGAGGCATTGAGGGGATGACAATGGTAGAGAAGGGTTTGTGGTGGGTAGTAACTTGTTGGGGTATGGTTTGCATATGGGTAGTGTCAGCGGCTGGAGGTCGGTCGTCAGGAAGGGTCGACTGGAGTAAGCCGGGGGAATGACTTATGTTTAGGTTTCAGTTGGTTATGTTCGGGTTAGGCTCCATCTCAATTGAGTCCTGAGTCTCCGAAGAGCTTCGAGCAAGGGTAAGGCGTGGCCCCACAGGTTGAGGTATCGCGAGTCCTATTGTCAGGGGCCCGGAGGACCAAGGTAGCGGTGGTCGCGACACTAGGACCTAGGCATTATCCAGAACTAGTCCAGGCCCTGAAGGCTGGATATGAGCAGGAGGGGCGAACCCTAGAGCTTGGGATGACACGGGGTGAGCAGCGGTCACAGGGTGGGGAGCTCCGAGGCCTTGAGAAGTCGGCGACTGTGCAGTCAAGACTTGGAGGATTGATATTTGCATTTCTAAGATGATAGTCATGAGAGAAGATTGAGAGTCTTGAAGTTCAGTGATGGTATGAGTAAGGTGTTGGATTATGGCGTTGACGAACGCGACTACATTGGGTGCATCCATCCCGAGAGGAGGCTGGAGTGGGTTGTGGCTGGTCTCTTCTTGGTCCTCGAAGATAGTGTCTCGGAGGAGTCGCCTATTCCTGCAGGATGCTGCACACTCCTGGGAGTGGGTCGAAGCATGTTCCACGACCAAGGCAAGGTACGCATGGTGTGGTGAAAGGATGGACCAACGCAAGGAGCGTGGTAGTGTGACAGAGAGAACCTTTGAACTTTTTGCCAATAGTTCAACTTCATAGAAAACAAAGCATGCATCTCTCTGTACATATATTCCCCTCTGAATACAACAAAAAAGCATTTGATTATAGTGCCAACATGTGCTTCTCTGTCTACTCTCTTCCTGTTAAATCGGCCGGCATCAAAATTACGATGCTCTCTTTGCACTATTATGCAACCGGTAGCAGCCACCAAAGCAGTGATTTCCTTCTACCCTACACTCTCTCCTCCACAACACTTACTTGGTCTGTTAGCGAATTTGAGCCGATTTCAAGTTCACTTTTTTGTTTACTGTAATTAACTTTACTCTTATTTTGATCCTTGATATTTTTACTTTATTACTTGGAAACAATTTTGATAGCACTAGAGCCTTAAGGTTATCTTGGGCCTAGATGCAAATGCAAAAATATGAGCATATTGAAGCAACCAAGGAGAGATGGACGAACCAAAACGGAAAATCTTTCGATTTTTAGAAAGGCAAGTCAGAATCCATACAATTAATCTGCTCATGTGTAAGTATGTATATCTTGTTTTGCATTTGCATAGAGTTCCATTTGAAAGTTTGTGAATTCTTCTTTTTTTGTTTCTTTGTACGAGATACTGGAACCAACGTTCTTATGTTGAAGCTATTTGAACTATTGCTTCAGTGGAAGAACTCTAATTTTTAGGATTTTTCTGGTTATATTGTATTTGAGCCTCCTTAATAGTTATTTGGTGTTTTTCGGTTTTATGGTTCAATTTCCTTGCTGTTGGATGTTTGAAGGGTTTGGCCTCTTTTCAAACTTTTATCATGTATTCAAGGGATTCTATTACGTGTTGAAGATTTTGAGGCTTCTAGACTATTTAATTAGGTTTTTGTGGAGCATTAGTCAATGATGGAGCGTTAAAGTTGTTAAGTAGGTACAATACTCTCAGCTGATAAATCACACCCCAAATTCAACCAAACTAATACTGCTTTGAATGTTAAGGGTGCTTCGATATCTTGCATGAGATGGGCTAACATAAGAATAACTTGTCAAAAAGAGCATGCTCTTCTATCATACTGCTTATATTGTAGGCTGAGCTTTTTGCATAAGTTGCTTATATTGTTGTTCCATGACTTTAAAACGTGTAGTAGAAATGTTTCCATTCTATTGTATTTTGAGAATTGACAGTCCCTGAGAAGAATTGCACCTCTGTACTTCACTTCTACTAAAATCATCGTAGGTATAAATGCCAAACATGTCTGCTATACAAGGAGATAATGCAATTTTTAGCTATCAGATCGTGGTAACATGATCGTTAAAATTGAGAAAAATGTTTTAGCCATCTTCTAGTTGGTATAGGCATCTATACAAATGGAGAAAATATTCGGTGGTTAACACCACATCACTCGTATATGAGAAAAATACATCTCATTTGTATGAGAAAATGTTCAGCGATTGTCTAAAGCCACGTAACCCATATACGTGTTGTTAGACACTTGGGTTCGTTTGACAAATTTTTTTTTTTTGGTTTTCAGTTTTTAAAGAGCAGCTTAAATTTTTTTTTTTTATAAAACAAGTGGGTGTTTGATAACCCTTTTTTTTTTTTTTGGTGGTTTGCGGTGGCGGTGGCGGGGCGTAGCGGTGATTGACGGTGGTGGTGGTGGCCGACGGCCGGAGGTGGCTGCCGGCAGCCGTCGGCGGTGGTTGCCGGCGGCTGGAGGTGGCTGCCGGCAGTCTCCGGCGGTGGTCGCCTGAGGTGGCTGCCGACGGTGGGAGGGTGGTTTTGGTGGTCTAAAAAAAAAACCAAAAGTGAAAAAAAAAATTCAGTTTTTGGAGTTTTTTTTTTTTACTCTTCAGTTTTAAAACTGGTTTTTTAAATAAAAAAAAATAGTTACCAAACGCTCCTTTTTTTTCAATTTTTAAAACTGAAAAAAAGAGTGTCAAACCTACCCTGAGGCCCCGTTTGACACTCATTTTTTTTCAGTTTTGAAAATTGGAAAAAATAAACGCGTTTGGTAATCATTTTTTTTTCTTCTTCAGTTTAAAAAACCAGTTTTTAAACTGAAGAAGGAAAAAAAAACTCAAAAAATGAGTTTTTTTTTTAGACCACCACCACCACCCTCCTAGCACCGACAACCACCGGCCACCGTCGGCAGTTTTCGGCGGCCACCAGCCACCGCCACAGCAAACCACCACAAAAAAAAAAAAAACTCAAAAAAAAAAAAATGGGTTATCAAACACCAAAAAACTCAAAATAAAAACTGGGATATCAAACACCCACTTCTTTTTGTAAAAACAAATAAAATTAAGTTGCTCTTAATTTTTTTTTTTTTTTGGAAACTGAAAACCAAATAAAAAAGTGTTGTCAAAGAGAGCTTTAAGACTACCATTAACAACTTCCCAACTCAGCAAAGTGATCACGCTGGAACAAAAATAGCAAATCTTAATTTTAGGTAACCATGGTTAATGAAATATTGAAATTCAAATTTTTACCAAAAATTTTGAAAATCCTGCTCGCCGATTTTTGCCGTCAATAGATTTTCATTTATATTTCTCATTACCTTTCTTCACTTTCATCTTCCTTCTCTTTTCTCTTTAATTTTGCCATTACAGAAAATATAAAAGCTGGTATCCTGATCCTTCATTTTAATTACAGCCTCCCCAGCCACCATTGATGCTATTGGCTCCTATTCCTCTCCCTCATTCAATGACTCCGCAACTTGACAAGCTAAATTTAGAGTGATTCCTTCGAGTTCTTCCGATGGTTTTGCCTCATTAATTGAGCAAGTTAAGGTTAGACATGGAGAGGCTTTGGCAATAAACTGTCAAATGATGACTACCAGTTTTCAAAGATTTGCTCGCCAATTGTCAAAACATGAAAGAAATAATGCTAAGAGAAAACAAAAAGTACAATTTTATCTAAAAGCTGTGAACCGTTTTATGAATAGAATAATTTTTGGACATATATCAAGTCAAGCATATGAACTTAGCTAAGCAAAATATGTTCTCATAGAAGTTTAACTATGTTTGTTTGTCCATGAGAAACGCGATCCAGAGCAACGTTTTCATGGCCAACATGTAAAAATAATTTCAGTTTGTCGTATTGTTTTGAACTCCATAATACTTTGCCTAGACTTAAGATTGTCTGGTTGAACAACAAGAATATACAATATATATCCTATAGTTTCAATCATATATTCCTCATTGATTATATGCTCAAAGACCGCAGAATGACGCTCAACTAGAAGGATGTAGTGGGATGGAAACATGTAAAACGAGAAATCGAAATTATTTGAACATTCGGAGTCCATGGCCGGATGCCATTTATATTTTCTGTAATGGTGAAAATGAAAGAGAAAAGAGAAGGAGGATGAAAGTGAAGAAAGAGAGCGACAAATAGAAATGGAAATCTATTGATGGCAAAAATCAATGAGCGGGATTTTTAAAAATTTGGTGAAAATTTGAATTTTTATATTTCACTAATCATAGTTACCTGAAATTAAGATTGCTATTGTTGTTCTTGCATGATCACTTTGCCGAGTTGGTAAGATGTTAATAGTAGTCTAACACCACCTATATAGGTACCGTGACGTTAGACAACCACTGAATATTTTCTCGTGCAAATGAGATGTTTTTCACTTATGGTACACATTTGAATGATTCTTGCATTCCAAGCGTTGAGGCATTGCAAGGCACCTCCATTCCTTTCAGAAAGAAAGCTCTTATATGTCATGCTTTTCCTCCAAAACTTTCGGATGCAATTGGGCCTCAAGGATTCATTCACGTAAGTGTCTAAATTGATTTATGCCTGCTTAAAAAGCAGGCATAATGGAAACACGACACTAAAAATGCTAGACTTTTTAAACTTCACAACAATTTGTAATAATCCAAAACTAAAAAAGAAGAATACAATTGTTTATAGAGGGAAGGAATATGTATTAGTGGAGCTACTGTAAGTACTACCCAATACTGTTGTGTCATTGTTTTTTGGCAAGTTCAAATTAAGTGGTAACGCAGGTCATGGTGTCCTCATTGGCTTTCATAGTTTGGGCCGTCTCACATTCTCCTTTATTGGTTAAATTGTTGTCATTACAGCTAGGTGCAAGCATGTATTAGTAAGCAAATGCAATTATAATAATAGCATTAGTTTGACAACAACCTGTAGGTCCCGAAATGCACCTAAAAGAGTTGTGTGTGTGGATTGGGGGGGGGGGGGGGGGGTTAATAGGTGTTTACAACTCCAAGCAGAAATCTAAAATTTAAACCACAAGATAATAGCAATCACAGATCAACACAAACATTTATACTGGTTCGGGTCCACCTGCCTACGTCCAGTCCCCGAGCACTCGACACAATGGAGACCTACTCGAGCCTTCCACTAAATAGCTAGCTTCAGGTGTTAGCTCAAACCTCAGTACAGTTCCGAAACCTCTTCAAGGTTTCCAACAATTATAAGTGAAATGAAGATTTACAACTGAAATACGATTCACACTCCTCAAAGAGTAGATATTACAATGAAAACAGATGAGCTAAGTTTCCTTAGGCGGGAAGATCTGAATCTTAAAGTACTTAACCAAGAAGCTTGCTTGACAAGATCTCAAACAAAGAACTCATTAAAGATGTATAAATATGTTGAGAGAGCTTGTTTTTTAGAGATTAGAGAGATTTTCAGAGATTAGAAAATGTTAGTTATAAACTCTCTAAGGGTCCCTTTTATACTTGAAAGAACATGACCGTTGAAGAGCATTTAAAGGGATAAGACATAGAATATTTTAAAGGAAATAATCCGAATGAATATTTAAAATCGTTTGGATAAATTTCACTCGAGAAAGGTTAAGGTTACCTCAGAATAATTTGATTGAATGAATACCAGATTCATTCAGATGAAATTGAAGAGCAGAATTAACTATGAGCCACTTAAGGATTCAATTGAAAGGAAAGCCATATGCATCGAATGAAAACTTTATCTTTGGAATGAAAACTCTGACTTTGGAATGAAAATGATTTAAACCAAAAAGCATATTCTGCTGAATTCGGTCGAAGGAATTTTAAGAAACTTTCGAATGTATCTTTCAAGTAGAACTGGAGTTTTTGAAGAAAACATTTGAATACAACAATATTCTTTCGAATGAAAAGCCATCTTTTTGAATGAATTTTTTTTTGGATCCAATGATGGTTTTCTGATGGAATCGATCGAGTGAAAAAGATATCCTTCGAATGAAAGACTTTTTCTCAACCAAAAAATGAAGTTTGAAAGATTCAATCGAATGAATTGATTTCATTCGGATGAAAGACACGGTTTCATGATTTTTGCTCTTTTCGATTTTCAATCAGATCTTTAAGAAAGTTTAGCTTACGATTTTACAAAGGATATAAATGAATCTAGTCTAAGTCTAAAGTCTTCATCCAAAGATTTGTCCATGCTATGATTTGTTTTGAAATCATACTTAATAAGACAGTTAGATTAATTTTAGAATAGTAATCTTGGAATCATCAAAATAAAGATTCTAGACCCATATGTTATGAAAATAGGTTTTTGATTGTTTGCCTTATTGCCTCTAACAAGTTCTTTCCAGAGTAATTTCTTGATTAAGTCCATATGCACATGACCTAATCTACGGGCCACAATCAAGTATCATTTTGTTGAACAAAAAGACATATTTCACGAGAAGAATCAAACCCATCAAACGAAAGAGTATAGATGTTACCATCTCGCTTACCAACCAAGGTCCCTCTATTAGAGGCATGACGAATCAGATAGTAATGACCTTTAAAAAACACATTGTGTCCACTATTGATTAGTTGACTAATGCTAATCAAATAAAACTTCAAGCCATCAACTAAAGACACATGAGCAATAGAGATCGAAGTATTGCCAATTTTACCTTTACCTATGATTTTATCATTCGAGTTGTCTCCGAAAGTGACTAGACCACCATCCTTAGGAATGAGGTACACCAATCATGTGCCTTGAGCACCCACTATCGAGGATCCACTTGTTTGGATCCACCTTTGCTTTCAAGCATACCTACAATATATTATGGTTTCGATGCTTTAGGTACCCACAGTTTCTTGGGTCCTAGAAGATTAGATACACGAAATTTTGGCACCAAAACTTGCTTCATTCTACTATTATGGACATAAAAAGATTGTTGATTTCTAATAACTTTATGTGGAGTCTTTTTCACCAAGTGCCCCTTCTTATTACAAGCTGTACAAAGTGTGAAAGGTGAGCAGGAAGCTAGATTCTTAAAAAAAAATAAAAATTGTAATCATTTTGCTTCTTAGAAGGATCATAACCAATGCCACTCTTTTCAAAGATACAGCTTTGTCTTCCCAAAATCAAATCCAAGTTCTCTCTTCCTTGTGTAAATTTTGAAAGACTTAAGTTCAAATTTTCGATCTCTTTTTCCAATTCCCCTTTTTGTCTTGAATTTTTTTTTAATTGAGATTTTAAAACCTCATTTTCTGTAGGGGTTTTACACATTTGAGAAACTGAATTTTTTTAAGACAGATCAAATTTTTTTTTTTGAGAAGCAATCGAATCATTTTTCAAAGAAGCATTTTCCTTGGTATAAAACTCAAACCTTTTAATCTAGCTCTTCCTTCTCACTAGCCAACTCTTCAACATTGTTGATCAAAGAAAGGACCTTCTTTTTAAGAGCAACATTTTTAAGCTTCAATTTTTCATGGTTTTCACTTAATTCAAGGAAGGCAATTTTAAGTTTATCATAATCAAACTTTTTAACGAAAGAACTTACCTCATTTGAGTGATCATCCTTGGCCATAAAGCACAACAGAGCTACATCATCATTTTCGCTTATCTCTTAATCACTTTTATCGGAGTCATCCCAGGTCAGCAGGGCTTTTCTAGGTTTGAACTTCTTTTCCTTGATGTCTTTGCTGCTGCTGCTGCTTAAAGACTAATTTTTGAGCTACGGACAATATTTCTTGATGTGTCCAGTTCTGCCGCGCGCACTCATAACAGGCATCGAGATTTTCTTTTGAACTCCAGTCACTGTTGCTTCTTTGTTGTGACTGGTTTGACTGACTTATCTTCACCTTTCCATATCTCCGGTTAGTTAGAACTACTTGGACTTTCGAGTGATGAGAGCCATGTCATTGTCAGAATCATTGCTGCTCTATTCAAGTTCGTGAGAGACTTCAGCTTTGAGAGCTAGACTCTTATTCTTTGAGGTGGTTGCTTCCTCATCATGAATCTTTATCGTAATTTCATGAGTCATCAGAGATACCACAAACTCTTCCAATTTGAGCACATTCAAATCTTTAGCTTCTTGAATGGCTGTGACTTTAGCTTCCTATCTCTTGGGAAGAGATCTGAAAACTTTTCTAACCATCTTATTTTTGGGGTACACTTTCCCTAAAAGCTGAAGTCCATTTATAATAAGAGCGAATCTAGAATATATCTCATTAATGGACTCATGTTCCTTCATCTTGAACGCATCGTACTGGAGGACTAGCGTGTTTTTCTTAGTCTCCTTCACTTGATTTGTATCTTTCTGAGTAAATTCCAGCATCCTGCACATCTCTTGCGCTGTTTCACAAGTTGAGACTAGATTATAATCATTTACGTCGAGACCACAGTTGATGGTGTTTTTTGCTCTATCATCCATGGAGAAGAGATGTACCTCTTAAGAATTCTTTTCAAGAATTCCCTTGGAAATCTTGTTTGCTTATGGACCAACCTTCATTGGAATGATCGGATCATTTTCTACGACATGCCACAAATAGGTTTCCTGCTTCAAGTAGCTTCTCATCCGATTCTTCCAATAGTTGTAGTTATCATTCTTCAGCAAAGGTGATCGATTAGTTGCTGAACCTTCTTCCACAGTTTGATCTTTAGCTCTTGACGGTTAGGTCAAAAAATAAATAACATAGCACAAGGCTCGGATACCACTTATAGGTCCCAAAATACACCTAGAGGGTGGGGGGGGGGGGGGGGGGAAAAAAGTGTTTACAGCTCTAAGCATAAATTTAAAATGAGTTGATTACAAAACTGTCCCCTGAGATTTACACAATTTTGCACTTTGCCACTCATGTTTACAACTTTTGCAATAATGTCCCCTGAGGTTCACAAAACCATTGCAAATAGCTAAAAAACCGAATGACTGTTCAAATTTAGCGGTTAACAGCCCACGTGGGTAGATCATTTATTTTCGATCACTATGTTCCCTCGGTTATGACGAAATAAAAAAAACCCAACCGTTACATGATTGAGGAGAGAGAAATAGAGATAAGCGAAAAAATAGAGAACGGCTGTGCGATCACTACCTGTAAATTAAAATTTTGGGATGAAGAAGATCATGTGTGGGAGTTTGACGAGCAAAAATGGATTGGCAACCCTGAGAAAACGACATCGCATAGCCCATTTACAGTTAGTTCATGAAACGTGTATTTTGTCCCTGTTTGATTAAACTAGGATTTTGAGTTTTAAGTATAGAATTAACTAATGTCTCTCACATCATTATAATTATTTTATAATCACATTTCTAATTAAATAATTTGTTTGTTATAGTTTTGTTGTTCATTTGTGCGTGTTGTTTATTGATAGGATAATGTTTTTGAAGTTTGAACTTTTATTAGTTTATGTTTTTTACAGTAGTTAATTTGTGATTGTGCATGTTTGGTTTGTTTGTGTTTTTTCATATCCTCGTTCTTCTCTGTTAACCATAAAACTGCACTATAGGGGTCCATTTAAGAACATGCTACACAAGGTTTACACCTCTTGCAAAATAAACTACTCTGATTACTGTGACCTTGACATGTTAAGTTTGATTGAGATTGATAACATGGCAGAGAGTGTAGGAGCTGTAGGCTTTATGAACTATTACTATAAGAAGCCTGGGTAAAGCCTTGATAATGGACTAGTGCATATAATTAAAGACTCAGACATTTTGGCATTAAAAGACTACATAAATTAATAGGGCCAAGTAGAAATATATTTGGAAAGTTTGTCAATGGATGAGATGATGGAATCTATTGAGACTCAGTTAGGGCTTAAAGAGACTGTGGGGTCTAGTGTGGTTATTGAAGAACTTGATGATGTAGGCAATATAGGAGGAAATGTGGCTACAGGGACTACTGTGCCTGTTTGGAGCTTAGGTAAAAAAGGGCCAGCAAGTACACATGGGGAGAGAGGTGGTTCTATGTTTAGGCTAAGTCTAGAAGGTCCAAGCAATGCTGCTAATGATGGGGTTGGTACACACGCCTCAGTAACTATAGGCACTGAGGGGGAGGGAAATAGAAACCAGAGCAATAGGGCAACAGTGGGAACTCAGGGGAGGGAAACATAAACCAGAGCAGTAGGGCAAGAATGGGCACTGAGGGGAGGAGAAACATACACCAAAGGACTAGGGCAGCAAGGGGCAGTGCTAATGAAGGGCCAAGGTGAAATGCTACTGAGGGGCCAATGGGTAGTGCTACTCAAGGGCCAATGGGTAGTGCTACTGGTGCTAATGAGGTGCCAAGTGGTGGTGGTACTAAGGGGCAAAGGGGAAGTGATTCTGACACTGATTCTGATGATGAATCATGTTGCTCAGCTTTGTTTAATAATGACTATGATGCCAATGATAATGATAGATTGTATGAGAAGAATGTTGACATGAATGTAGAAGAACAGGGAGTGGGCAGTAGAAGTAAGGGTAAGGAACAAATAATGACAAATTTTGAAGAGAAAGAGTATGACTCTGATGAGTGGCAGGAACATCCACCATCAAATTCTGAGGCTGAAATTGATAATGCAAGAAATAAGAAACTAACTGGGGAATTTAACCCTAAATCAGACATGAGACAACCTAAGTTCAGTGTTGGTATGGTGTTTAAAAACAACAAAGTTTTCAAGGAAGCTGTTAGGCAACATACTATTTTGGAAGGAAAACCAGTGGTATTCCCCAAGAATGAATCAGGGAGAGTTAGGGCTAGGTGTGATTCAGAAGGATTTCAATGGCATGTGTATGTATCTAGGATGCAAGGAGACAATGAGGTTGATTTGGTTGTGAAGACTGCAGTAACCCAGCACACCTGTACCAGGGTTCACAAGAATAAACATGTGACTAGTACTTGGCTAGCTGCTAGATACAATAGATATTTCAGATTAAATCCTCAAATGAAGGTTGGGACTTTGAGAAATACATTGATGAATGATCACTAATCAGATGTGCCACTTTGGATAGTTTATAGAAGCAAAAGGAAGGCAACAATGATGGTTGAGGGTAATATAATGGAACAGTTTGGGTAGTTGAACTCTTACATTGATGAACTTAAGAGAAGTAATCCTGGCACTACTGTGGATCTACAATATGAACCAGGAGGCCTAGGACAGGGTGAGTAGATGTTTCAAAGGATTTATATATGCCTTGGTGCATTAAAGGAAGGGTTCAAAGCTGGGTGTAAGAGATTGATAGGGTTATATGTTATTGTGGAGGCTAAAAACAGAGACTCTTGGGGTTGGTTTGTACCGCTTTTGGGTGATGACTTAGAGATAGAAGACAGTTTGATTTAGACATTTTTGTCAAACAAGCAAAAAGGGTTGGTTGGGAGCATAGAGTAATTGTATCCTCATATTGAGCACATGTTTTGTGTCATGCACTTACATGCAAACTTTATGGCAACAGGGTTTATTGATGCTTGGAGAGATGTTTTGTTTGCTGCAGCCAAGGCAACCAATGTGGTGAGATGGGAACATAGAATGCAAGAGAAGGCTGACATAGATAAGGAGGCAGTGGCTTGGCTTGATGATAAGACACCTACAGAATGGTCTAGGTCACATTTTAGTACAAATGTTAAATCTGATGTTCTTTTGAATAATTATTGCGATAGCTTCAATACAATGATGAAGGAAGTAAGGGATAAATTGATCACTACTTGTCTTGAAACAATAAGAAATACCTTGATGGCAAGGATGAGATTTTCTAGGGAACAAGCTAAGGAATAGAATGGTGAGATTTGTCCTGCAATACAGAGGATACCATCACACTCAGGGGATTTGAGGTTTCAGGTAGCATGTCCATGGGGGGAGCATTTCACCGTGGATCTCTAGCAATACACATGTTCCTGTCGGAGATGGGACTTAATGAAATTATCATGTCCCCATGTCATTGCATGCATTTGGCACAAGAACCTAGTAGTAGAGTATTTCATCCATGAGTGCTACAGTCTTGAAACATAAAAGAAGGCCTATGCACCAATCATTAACCCAATGAATGGTCCAAGTATGTGGCCTAAAAGTAATTTGCCCTTTATTCTACCCCCCACTTATAGAAGGCCAAGTGGCAGACCTAAGAAACTGAGGAGAAGAGGCAAATATGAAGCTGTGGATAACACATGCACTCGCAGGATGTCAAGGAACTGAACAACAACTAGATGCAGCATATGCCATCAGCCCGGGCCCAATAGGAGGAAATGCCAGAGCAGCAAACATAATACTTCCTCAGTAAGAAATTATTGATTTTATTTAGTTGGCCTAATTGTTGTTTAAACTTTAGCTTAATGTATTGTAACCTCTTTAACAGGGAGACATGCCAATTGAGCAAGGCAGAGCCTCACAACAGGGAGATATGGAAACTGAGCAAAGCAGAGCCCCACAACAGGGAAATATGGCAACAAGGGAGGACAGAGCCCCACAACAGGGAGATATGGCAACAAGGGGGGCAGAGCCCCAAGAATGCAAAATTTACCAGTATGTAAACTCAAAAAATGTGTATTTACTGAAAATGTCTTTCTGCAGCCTAGAAGGCAACAAACTGCATCCCAACCAAGCCAAGGTGCTCGACAAAGCTCAGCTGTTACAGAGCAGATAACAACATGGTTTATGTCAACTCCACAGTTAACAACCCAAAGACCATCATGGCCTATACCAAGCATGGTGGAGCCACCACTAACATCAGGCCAAGACACTCCATTCATAATGAGAGGGGGTAAGAGGTATGTGAGTTTGTCAAATTTGAAAGATGCAATTGTTGGAGGTGGTCAAAGCCAAGGTGGCCAGAGTAGAGGGAAAGAGAAGACAACCAAGGGAGGTCCAAGCCAAAGGAAGGAGAAGTCAAAAGACAAGGGAGGCCTAAATCCAACTGTAGGACAAATAAGCACAAGATCAAGAGCAGCTACAAGGAGTCAAGGTGAAGGACATGCAAAGGCCGGTGCAAAGGGTAAGGGAAAGTAAAAGTGTTAGGACACCAGTGTAGCCTAGTTTTGTGAATGTAGGGAACTCACTCTTAGTTTTTGCTTAAAGTATAGGTAGGTTGGATGGTTTTTGGAAGGTATTAGATAAATTGGTAGGTGGCTGGTTTTTGGAAGCCTAGTATATACACTAGAAGATAGTGCCAAAGTATATGTTTTTGGATGTTGGATGTAATATGAATTGGAAATGATGATAATGTTTTTATGTTGGATGTAATTTAATTGGAAGATTGATGACAAAAACATTGGTTGTGAATCTGTATGTTGGATGTAATGTAATTTGATTAATTCTGATGAGATTTGGTTGTAAAGAAGATTTGATCAAGAACAGTTGTGTATTGGATGTAATGTAATTTAATTGGAAATGAGATTTGGTTGATGACAAAATCATTGGTTGTAATGTAATGATAGATTGTGATGATGTTTTATATCATCCATGTGATGAAAGAGATATTTTTGCACTTGTGATGAAAGAGATATATGTAAATAATCTGCCATTGAGATGATGCAATTGCATTGTGTTGTATTGCAATTGAAATACAGCACAATGTAGTGTTCAAGGACAAGTCCATTTCAGTATTTAGGTATAGGTTTGTCAACATGTAAGAATGAAGAGGGGACATATTTGTCCTGAAAATGTAAACCTCATGGGAAATTTTTGTCAATTATGTTAAAGGGCAGGGGACAGAATTGCAAAAGACATGTGACACTTTTGCTCGGTATGTGAAAAGTACGGAGGACACTTTAATTTGCCATTAACATTAAAAGTACGGGGGACAGAAATGCAAAAACATTGAAATTGAACCCAACTTCTTACATTGCTTCAGTACACAGCTTCGAAACAGGGGATGTTGATTCTTTTAGTACAATCCCTCATGCCGTAGCTCAAAACATTACAAAACTCCCTAATTCAGTACATTCCTAGCAATTTCTACAAGTTGTTGCCCACATCTTCGCCTTTAATGTTGCTCACGACCTCTGTCTCATTGCCAAAATTAGACAATAATGCAGCACAATCAATAGAAGGAACACCCAAGTACTAATTACAACAATCTTCCAAAATCTCTTATTTGACCTGTTAATTGTAATTGGAGGGTCACACCAAGCAAAAAACCCACACCTACCAACCTGTGAGAACAAGGAGTTTGTTCATTCAGATCACAAAATTGAAGAAAAAAAGGGTTAAACACAAAACCCACCTAGTTGCTACAAGTCCAGAATCTTCGGCCCGGATTTAGATCAGTCCACGAAGTCTTTGTCACGGCTCTCTAACCACACTGACAGTATACATGAGCCATGAGATAGGTTTTTTGAAATCTCTATCTCTCTCCTCCCCTGAAGTCTCTTTCTCTCTCCTCTCTTGAAACCCCTAGAAAAATACTGGAGCATAAAGAGATTTTGGAGGGAAATAAGGGTGAGTGACAATTTTGGAGGGAACATGGGGATCCGAAATGACTGATTTACCAATGCAAAAACCGGGTGTGCTGTGCACGTGGGCTCTTAACGGCTGAATTTGAACATCCATTCGATTTTGGAACCATTTGCAATGGTTTTGTCAACTTCAAGAGACATTATTGCAAAAGTTGTAAACACGAGGGGCAAAGTGTAAAAACGTGTAAACTTCAGGGGACAGTTTTGTAATTAACCCATTTAAAATTTAGCTAACAAGATAATAGCAATCAGAGATCAACACAAAGATTTATACTGGTTCAGCCCCACCCGCCTACGTCCAGTCCCCAAATACTCCACAAAAGGGAAACTACTCGAGCCTTCCACAAAATAGCTAGCTTCAGCTGCTAGCTCAAACCTCAATACAGTTTCGAAACCTCTTCAAGGTTTCCAACAATTCCAAGTGAAATGAAGATTTACAACTAAAATACAATTCACACTTCTCAAAGAGTAGATATTACAATGAAAACAGATGAGCTAAGCTTTCTTAGGTAGGAAGATTTGAATCTTAAAGAACTTAGCCAAGAAGCTTGCTTGGCAAGATCTCAAACAAAGAACTCACACAAAGAATTGTGTAAAGATGTATAAATATGTTAAGAGAGCTTCCTTTTTTTTCTTTTTTTAGAGATTTTCAGAGTTAAGAAAAGGTAAGTTATAAACTCTCTAAGGATCCTTTTTATACTTGAAAGAATATGACCGTTGAAGAGCATTTAAAGGGATAAGACATAGAATATTTTAAAAGAAATAATTCAAATGAATATTTAAAATTGTTCTATGCATTCAGTCGAGAAAGATTAAGGTTACCTCTGAATAATTCAATCGAATGAATACCATATTCGTTCGGATGAAATTGAAGAGCGGAAGTAACTATGAGCCACTGAAGGATTCAATTGAAAGGAAAACCATATGCTTCGAATGAAAACTCTATCTTTTCAATGAAAACTCTGACTTTCGAATGAAAATTGATTTAAACCAAAAATCATATTATGTTGAAATCGGTCAAAGGAATTTTGAGAAACTTTCGAATGAAAATAACTTTCGAGTAGAACTGAAGTTTGTGACGAAAACATTCGAATACAAAAATATTCTTTCGAATGAAAAGCCATCTTTTCGCATGAAAACATTTTGGATCCAATGATGGTTTTCTGATGAAATCGATTGAATGAAAAATATATCCTTCTAATGAAAGATTTTTTCTCAACCGAAAAACGAAGTGTGAAGGATTCAATCGAATAAATTGATTTCATTTGAATGAAAGACACTGCTTCATGATTTTAGCTCTTTTTCGATTTTATGTTACATCTTTCAGAAAGCTTAGCTTAAGATTTTAACAAAGAATAGAAATGAATCTAGGCTAAGTCCAAAGTATTTGTCCAAAGATTTGTCAACAATATTATTTGTCCTAAAATCATACTTAATAAGGCAGTTAGATTAATTTCAGAGTAGTAGTCTTGGAATCATCAAAATAAAAAGTCTAGACCCATAGGTCAACACAACCATCACAATCAATTGATATTTGCATTTGTTGAAACTTTTCTTATGTATACCTAGATAAGAAATTTGTTGTTGCGGAACCATCGAGGTGATATCTTAGTGCAAAGCACATCGTGTTCAGTTTGATCTACCGTGGGAAATGGCTGCTATGATTGTAAATTTAGAATTTTAGGGGATCCCACATGATGATCTACCATGGGAAATGGCTGCTATGATTGTAATTTTCAGAAGTTTATGGATCCCACATGATTCCTTTTAGTCTAAAACTTTTGCTCTAGATGTAAGAGTACGATTGTTTTCTTTTTCTAATTACGTACTTTTAATTTTTAAAGAGCTAAGTAGGTTTGTTGATACCATTGTCATTTGCAACAGCGGTTGATGTACCTATTAATAACTTAAAACTTGACCAGCTTTATTAAATGTCATTTTCATTGAAGGAAATAGTATTCGAAGATACATTCACATGTATTATTATAATTTTACTGTCAACGAGACAATTCACGTTCAAACATCTCATTTTCTCCGCATTTAAGTTATATATATTTTTTCATCTTCTCTTATTTACGCATCTTAATCATTTTTTAACCCACACTCTAGTCTACATTGTGTCTCATATACAAAGTCCTCCTTAAGGTTATGTTTGTCTAAGTGAGTCAAATGCCCTTTTACACTTTTATGAGGTTAGATAAAAAAATAAAAATTGAAAAAAGAGAAGATAATTAGTTTATGCACCTTTTGAGCTTGCTACATTGGGACATGATGTTTCACCTCCGTGAAAGACCAGGTCTTCTCGAGTAGCTATCTCATTTTTTATGTTAATAAAATGACTAACAAAGAAAAATAAGAAAACCTAAGTTTTGACTTTGGATTGTCCAATTAAAGCTTTAAACCTACAGAACCGGAGATTCCAATTCAGTGACTTATTTATATGATGGGAAGGTTTTAGCCACACCATCATACCCTAAACGGTCTATATCCCGTTTTTAAGTGATTTTATCTCAAACACATGTTAAAAAATAAACATAATAAAGGCCACCAATAAAGGATAAGTTGAACCTGAATTTGGGTTGAATTCGATAGGGGGGTCGAATGACCTACTTACCGAACTGGACAAATCGGGATCAAAACCTCGTAGTTTGACCGAACCTAGGGGAGGCGATCAAAATATTTGTATGTATTTCTTTACATGCCTAATTGAATTCAACTTATTTTAGTTGAAAGTCTTAAAAACTCTATAACACCCCCAACCCCAATAAATTTTAACGGGTTCATTTTAAAAAAATTAGCGACAAATTTTTTTTTTAGTTAGCATCGATGCTTATTAGCGACTTTTAGCAATGATTAGTGTAGCGGAGTTATGTGACACCCGTTAAATTGTTTTCTCTAGTATATTAATTTATCATAATAATGTTTTGGGCCTTTTCGTAACATTAGAAAGTTTTAGGTAAACTTTGATAAAATTTTCTAAAGTCTAGGGGGTTTTGGTAATTTTCCAACCTAGGGTTTTTATATATATACAATGCTCATGGGAGCAGCCATCCCTATTTTTCTTCTTTTCTGAAATATGGTTGAGAGAGAGAGATACAAGGAGAGAGAAAAGATAGAGTCAAGAGAGAGAGAGAGAGAGAGCGCATAGAGAGAAAGTGGAAGAAAGGGAGAGAAGAAAGAGATTGGATTGAAGGTAGAGTTGGGAAGATTGAAGATTGTGTTTTAGAGGAGGATTTCATAAGGTAATCGCTCCTAAACCCATTCCATTCAGTGTATATATGTGTATATATACACGTGTATATATATACATATATACATGTTTTTCTTCGCCTAAACCCCGCAAATTTGATCATGGATCTTATATTGTTGTTATAGAATGTATTAGGGTGTTAGAGAAAGGAATTAGAGCAAGAAAAATGAGAAAATAGAGCAAAAATGGAGAAAATCAAAACTAGGGTTTGTTGTAGTTGCTGTTGAAGACGATGAACAGTACTCGTGTGCCACGCGTGGGTGGAGCTTGTGTGGGGCATGGAGTAGTCTCCGGCCACTTTTCTGGGTATTCTTTTTACAATCTCAAAGTTATTTCAATTTTTAGAATTTCTGAGAAAGTTTCAGAATTTTCTGATATCGTTTGATATTTTTATATTTTGTGCAAATTTGAAACTTCTAAAATCCATTTGAACTATATAAAATAGTTATTTAATTGTAAAATTTTTTGTGTATTGTTTATATGATTTTGATATGTTTCACTTCAAGTTTCAAAACTTTTAGAGGTGATTTGATATGATTTCCATATCGCCTTTGTTTGGGCAAAATAAATTATTTAAAAATAGTTTTAATGAACTTTTTGACCTGATTTTAGTTTTTTTATTTTTCTTACATATTTTAAGGATATTATGAGAATTATAAGATTTTTTTTTACCTAAAAATATTAATGACTATTTTTTGGCTTTTCTGGTATTTAAGAAAGTTATATTTATTAAAAAATATATAAAAATTCAGAAAATCTATTTTTAAACCTTTTATAATGTTTTAAGCTCTGAAGGTACTTTATAAGTATTTATAATGAATTTGGGGGTATTAATGCCTGAGGGAGTGTGGGTTCTTAGTTAGGTTTGGACAGGCGTGGGGACCCGTTTCGATTTGGGTTATTTTGAGAGTGTCGGAGCAAGCAACATTTAAGAAGTTAACATTGGTTTCATAGTGTTTTGAGACTAGAGTTCATTATGATAAATAATTTGCTCGATCTAGGTTAATTCAAAGGATTTTGGATCGAGACTGTTTAGCAGCGCATAGCTTGGATGAGGTATAGGATTTTTACCCGAACCATGCTTCATCACTTAGATTTTGTATGTTTTGTTCTATTGTTTTTCGAATGCCATTGGACTCTGTTATGTTTTGAATTGAGAATTATTGCCTTAAAACTTTCATTGAGCCTTAAAACGTTCATTGAAACTCTTATCGATGCTCATTATTTTTTGCCCATCGAGCATTGAACATGTTGTTTTACCAAATTATTGTCATTATGTTTATTGACTTGAGATTCTGCATTGGTGTGTTTTGGTGGAAGTTGGTGTATATTTGTGTGGGGTAGTACCTTGATGGACTAGCCGGTGTAAATATGCATATGTAGTTATCGGTGTTAGTGAGCATCGCCTTTGTAGTTTTACTAAGTGACTACCCTGCACTGCCTGTGCGGCTTTGCAGTTGCTCATGTTCAATAATATCTGTGACTGCTTGCATTGCATCTGAAAATCATATTGATATTTGATCGAATTAGTTATGATCATTTTGAAACTCTTGAAAAATCATCATTGAATTACTTCTATGATTCAGTTCGAAATTCTTTCGTTTGAGCGACCTTATGGAGCTCTTAAAAGCTCACTCTCGTGTGACTTCCTTTCCACATGTAATAACCAACAATAAATCGCATTGGGTATGGATTAGAGCCGAGCGAGGGAAAGATAATTTAAGTTTAGTCTTGGGCATTAGAACCCCTGCGCGGGTTAATATTATTATTTAGAATTTTTGACTTAGACTTGATGTTTTAATTATGATCGTGCGAGTACTAATGGTTTAGTTGCTCTGATTGGTTGGTGGTACTAAATTGGTTGAGTTTGAGGGTTTTATTGCCTTAGTGTATATGAGAGAGTGAGTGTTAACGTTTCGGAAATTCTGAGATGTTACAAACTCTAATTGGACTAACTGACTTCTTCTAGTGGCAGGTTTAGAGACTATTCTTCGAATTTTTATCACAGACCAAAGCGTAGTTGTGGGGAAGAAATATTATAACATAAAATATTATCTATCCAATCTACGGCCACTCTAAATCATCCTAAAAAAACAACACGACAATAGCACAAGAATTACCTCTTGATCTCAATGGCGGAACCAGGATTTCACTCTAAGGGATGCTAAAAATATATCGAAGTTACTAATTTTTTTTTTATAAGTAAAATGATATACAAAAAATTCACTTTTCGATAATGCACAAAAACATATACTAAAAAGCATCCAAAAGGTCTTATTAAGTTTTACGAGAGCCGCTAAAAACTTTTCACATCACAAACAAAACGAATACAAAATAGACATTTAAGTATTCACAAACGAAAGAACTAAATTGCAACTCGATGAACGTTACTATCCGGAGCAAGAGCATGATCAACCCAAATTGTAGAGGATCTAATCGGCATAAACCCATCACCACAACTAATATGATGCAACTGCCAATCATTTTGGCATAACTTAAGAGAGTTCCATGACCAGAAGGACTCAGGGTATATAGGAAAAAGTGGGCTTCAATTATCCTTTTGTCCAAGGGGCTTGCTTGTACCAAGAATGCAAGCAAAAGCTCAGCATAAAAAATATGCCTAACCCAGTGCTGAGAGCAGTATGACAACTAACTATATGGTTATACATTGTGATACTTGTGATCTTCAAGCATGATTTTCCCTGGGCAACTGTAGCCTAAAAGGTTATACTAACACAAAGTATTAGACTTTCACATATCCTTTTTAACATATATAACTTTTAGAGACCGACAAGTCTTTCGCATTTCAGTTCCACTTATCCTTTGTCAAGTTGTTTCTTAGTTGCCAATATTTTGAACCATATAGCATCGTTGTCTTAACCGTGGCTCAATAAAATGTTCCTTTTCGATTTTCGATTGAGGTGGTATTTAAGGTCACAGAGCCTTCCTTAGAGCAAAATTTTACTTGTTTTGACAAGCGAATGGCAAAAGGCCGTTGCCGAGAAGCGAAAGGAATTAAAAACTATCAAAACAGGAAATTTTCCCACTCTAATACCAAAGCAAGATGATCAAACCATTATCAAAATAGGAGATTGGCATGGGTGATCAGAATTCCAAAATTTGCATGGGTGAATAAGCGTAAAGAATGGCTTTGTCTATTTCTATTTAACAGTATGGTTTTAATTCAAGATTGGGTTTGATGTCAAAGATGGACTTATCAATTGCAAACTAAGCAAGAAAAGAAAAGAACAATATGTCGAGGCAACAACATTAGGCCGTTCACCGAAATGCAGAAGCAACTAACATTGAGATCGTCCTGCTCTGATACCCATATAATATGATTTTGTAATGAGATGAATATAATGGGATTAAACGACTTATGTAATGTTTTCTAGTTGAGATTATCTCTTACCTAATATTTGTAGTTCACATATTTGTATAGGTTGCTTCTAACGTGAAGCACCATGGGTAATAAGAGAGGTAGTCTGTCAGACTTCTATATGTTTTTTGAATGTTTCTATCTCCTTTTATGTGATTCAATAGTCGAGACCAACTATACCTGATGAGACCAGCTACAAGTGCTATGGGTGAGAAAGATATATACGGACGAACAAGGACAAATTAAGAGAAAACTCTTGACTTGCAATTTGCAAATTAGAACATTTCATTTACTTATCTTTGCACATAGACAAGAGGGCCTCTATCTAAATCTTAAAGCTTGCACCTTCAAATATTCAATCCAACTCATTAAGGCTACCAAGGACAATTATTGAGTGAGAATCGTATATTTTTCACTTCAATTAACGGATAGAATTAGTGAGATTGTATGGAAGTATCAGAAAAAAGGGGTCAATTATGCCACATGAAGTCCATGAAATCTCGAGCCACGTCGAGCCTCTCTAAGCGGTCGATGCCGAAAGCTCGTCACTCGCCGTCCTCACCAGTCACTTGCCGTCGTCGCTAGTCACTTGCCAATCTTCTCTTGGATCTGTAATAAGAAGGAAGAACTGAAGACCTTCTTCAGGCTGGTCTTCTCTCGGCCAGTCTTGATTTGACGGAGAGAGAGAGAGAGAGCTTGAGGCTAGAGAGAGAGAGCCCCTATCGCCGTTCAGTCACCACTCGTTGGCTAGAGATAGATGCAAGAGTGAGATTCTCAGAGTCGCACAGCAGAGCAGAGACGCCAGAGAGAGAGAGATAGTTTAATTTTTTCTTGGGTTAATTACACTTATGTCCCTGAGGTTTTGGTGAAATTACAGTCAAGGACACAAAGTTTCAAAAAGTAACATACCGTGACCACAAACGTTAAAAATGTAACACTTATGTCCATCTGTCAGGGTTCCGTCCAAAAAGTGTTTTTTTCATGATGTCATCATTATGTATTTTCAAAATGGCAATACTGCCCTTGTACTATATAGAAAAATATATATTGAATAATTTTTATAATTTTGTCAAATCTTTTAATTTGAAAATTAGGGTTTTCAATTAGGATTGTCCTTAGGGTTCTTAAATTAGGATTTTCAAACTTCAATTTAGGGCTTGTAAAATTCGTATCCTTAAAAATTAACTTCAAATTAAAGTTTGTAAAATTAGTACACTTGAAAGTTAGGGTTTAAAAATTTTGCTTTAGCAAACCCTAATTTAAAATTAGGGTTTACAAACCCTAATTTTCAAATTAGGGTTAAAAACACACATACTATCTCACAAATACACCCCCTCCCCCCAGCGGCGCCGCCCGCTCCCTCTCCCTCCCCCTTCCTCGCCAATGCACCACCTTCACATCATCCCAAGACCATATGGCACCACCGCAACACCTAGGATCCACCGTTGCGTTAAGCTTTGGGGCAGGGTTGGGCACTGCATTTCCGCAACCTTGTTGCAGCGGGGTTGGGCTCCTCATTTCGACAACCTTGTTGCGGCGAGGTTGGGCTTCGCAATGTTGGGCGAAGGAGAAGGCTTCGTCGGGGTTGGGAGCGAAGGGGGCTGCTGGCGGGGTGGGGTGATGCAGGTGGCTGCTGACCGGGTGGGGGATGTCTTGGTGGCCAGTTCTATGGAAGAGAGAAGTTGAATTTGAGAGGCATTTGGTGGAGAGGAATCTGTGAGGATTGGTGTTTGGGATTGTGGGAGATTTTGAAGGCCTTTGGTGGGTGGGTCAAAGGTGGCTTCGTGATTACGACGCGGTGGAGGTGGTGTCAATGCTGGCGTCGTGCGGTGGTGCTGTGGTGGAAGATTACAAAGAAGAAAGGTAAACCCTTTCATGGGCAAATCAGGAATTGCAAACTTAGTTAGGGGCAATTTGGTCTTTTGTTGTAAACCGTTAAGTATTTGAGTATTCTGTTAGGTCAAAGGACATAAGTGCCTATTTTTCAAACTTATGGACACGCGTGTAATTTCACCCAAACCTCAGGGACATAAGTGTAATTAACCATTTTTCTTTTAAAAAGTTCAGGAGGTATATTAGCGTACCCTCGTCCTAATGTGGTTCCGCACTGCTTGATGTAGACTACTTGGGTTGCTTAACCGTCGACTATGTATTATCCACGATGGTGAAAGATGAAACTGCACAAATTCAGATTATATCTCTCTAATCTATCTTTCTTATTGATCTACCTCCCTCTGAAGTTTAACAGCCTTTTGAGAGATTTCACTCTCTATCTGTTTGTCCTTTTTGAGGCAGCTGAAGGCTATTTTATAGAAGTCTGGGAGCTAAAGAAATACAAAAAAAGACCATGTGGTCGTGCTTATCACCTCTAAAAGATAAGATAAAAATAGGATGAAAAGTCTAAACGGTCTTACATGCCGGTTCATTTAAGTCCACTGGTTCATCGATCGGTTCTTTCAAAAAAGGTCGGTTCCCCTTCCTCAACCGATGTATATTTAAACCAAATCTAGAAGGAAAAGACCACCTATTATGATTTTGGAGTCAGACAATCAAATTTAATACTAACCCAGGATTAGACATTTTATTCTATTTAGACTTTCACCTGGGTTAAGCCCAAACTAACTAGATTTGACCACCTAAACTCGGGTAACTAGACTGGACTTCACTAATTAAACTAAGCCTATTATTATTAAGCCTTGTTCAAAGAATAATAAAAAATAAAATTAATACATAAAATAAAGCCTACAAAAATAAAGGTGTCTATAAAAATATTTTTCACTCTGATGGATTTTTTCTTTTCATCAAATCACTTTAAAACCATGTTTGAAAACCATAATGTTGTTTCTAGAGAATCAACTTACCAATTACCAATTTCCATAAATTAAATGAGTACATCAAGATAATATCCCAGGCTGATAGGAAACATTGTATGGTCTTGGACCAAGGGTCACGACAATTTTGGACCGTTGGGTATATTGTATAATAACTAAATGCCTCGCTACAGTCAAGGTTCCAGATAATACTTCCAAATAGGCTGATAGGAAACATTGTATGGTCTTGGACCAAGGGTCACGGAAATATTCTGTAGGTACCTCTTTTTATATATTTTTTTATTCTAATTAATTCTCTACCAACTGCCTCACTCCTATTTCCTCTTGTCCCAACGTAAGGGTATAATACCTAAATCCAAATAGTTGGTACTACTTATGTAATATTTATTGTTCAAGTCTAGTCTTTCATCTAACCAACTTTCGACCCTTTTTCATATTTCCCCTGCTGCACCTTCCAAGCAATGCACCATTACCTCGGAACTCAACCACCAAGTACCACCACACGTCAAACATATAACATGCCAATTTAGCCACACCAAGTTCCTTGCATTACGTGTCCCTATAATCCCCAGCAGAAAAAAATAAAGCAAACTGAATTTCTCATTTCACCTTCCCCTCCCTTCTTCATCAATAATCACCTTCACTAAAAAAACCAGCAACTCCCATCAATAACCCAGAAAGACCACCCGCAGTCACCATCATAGATGGCTAACCCAAACTAATAATAACCAATGCTCGACTTTTAAAGTCTGACCACCACATGCCGAACAAATTCAGGACTCTTCAAAGCCAAAGCAAAATCAAAACAAATGCATAACTTGTTACTCCACGGTCACTACAAGAAATTGGCCTTTTAGTCACGGACAAAGGCCATAAATCCGTCGCCAAACACTTTTAGCGACGGACATCCCGTCGCTAAAAGTTTTGCGACAGAATTCAGAAATCCGTCGCCTAAAATTTGAGTTTCAACGACGGGGATATCATTCAATTAGTGACAAAATTTCCGTCGCTCAACATATTTTCCTTTTCTAAAATTATTTTCTTTTTTGAGAAATAATTTTATACGTAAGATATTTAGCGACGAAAAAATTCACTTTTAGCGACGGAATATCCGTCGCTAAAAATCAATAAGTGCAGACTTTTAGCGACAGATTTTAAGTCAAACTAATTTTTAAAATTTTTTTAATACTCAAACCTGTAATTACAAATTCTCAACAACCATTCTTAATCCAGCAAATATTTCTCAATGCACATTAGGGTTAAATAATTGCTGATCCATCATCAATTATTTAACTCTAAAACAAACACAATACATATATATAACTTTATAAATTCTAAACTAATCGAAAAATAAAATGTATACAAATAGAGTAGGGGAGGGGAGGGGAGTACAAGCCGGGAGGGCACTGTTGACTTGACTGATTTTGATGATTCCAAGATTACTATCTCCAACATTAAGGTAACACTGTTATTAAGATTAATTTCAGGTTCAATCTTAATCAAACATAAACGTGGAATATTTTCACTACAATAAAAGATGCTTTTTGCGCCGGACTTTTAGCGACAGAATAAATTCCGTCGCTAAAAGATCTTTCAGAGACGAAAAACATTGTCTGTAAAAGTCCGTCGGTCAAATCTTTTACCGACGGAACAAGCTGTCGGTAAAGGTATTTGCCGATGGACTTTTACAGACGATTTTTTAGCAACGGTACTTCCGTCGCTAAAAAGATTTTACAAAATTTTTAATATTTGATCCCTTTTTAAAATTTTTAAGCGACGGAATAAGACCGTTGTTAAAACTTTCGTCTGTCAAAGGGTGACTTTAGTGATAGATTTTTAGCGACGGAATACCCTGTCCTTAAAAGTCCTACCATAAAACCCATTTCCTCTCTTTTCTTTCTGCCCGCTTTTCTCTCTGTCTCTGTAAAACCCACCCACCGGCGTCTAAAAGCCCTTGATCCACCGTCGTCCACCACCGCACCCAGCCACTCTCTGTAACCCTAAACCTCGATAATTACCAGTCGTACGTCCACCATCGTCCACCGCCGCAAGCCAGCCACTCTCTGCAACCCTAAACCCCGATAATTACCCCGGTCGTTCTGGGTGAGCTCAACAAATTGCCCCAGTTGAACCAGCAGATCGCTAACCCAAGAGGTATGATGATTCATTTCTCATATGTTCCAAAATTTGCATGAAATGAACGGAGTTCTAATTATGTTTATGGATTGAGTTTGTGAAGTTGGATTGAGTTTGTGAAGTTGGATCTGTTGGTTCTGATTATGTTTATGGATTGAGTTTGTGAAGTTGGATTGATTTTGTGAAGTTGGATTGAGTTTGTGAAGTTGTTCTTTTTAGTTTCATTTAATTTACATGAATAGTTTGGATTTCTCTCCGATTTGATTTTGGGGTTTGGCACATATATCAGTTGCATATTGCCCGTCCCAAGATAAATGGTAAAACAATTAGGTTATAATGTTGAGATAGACTGTGTGAGAAAGATTAAAAATGAGTCTGAACAAAACTAATAACAACTGAAAACATAAAGCTTATACTAAAAAAGACAACAATGCCTCCCATAATGAAAGCTTATACTTCATCTTCTTTCTGTTTTGCGTTGCTGGTCTTACACAGGAGAGTATCACACACAACTAAATAAAAGACTTAAATTTCTAATGAACGTACTCCATATCATTTAATGTATCAGACTCTTAAATAAAGTTCATCGCGTACTAAAATAAAAAAGGTTTGGGTGGGAGGTAACAAGGATCAATAGTACAAACGCTACATAGACAAGTAACAATATTTGATTTACAGTTTAAGACTGCATTCCTACAGTCAAGTGTATGACCCGAGTTTACTTGAGTTTATACTTGCATAATGAAAATGCAAGTATAAACGCTTGAGAAGGGACTGCACTATTGCAATGCACATAACATTGAGTAAATGTTGTTGTTATGTAATATCCCGATCTTAAGTTTGAACTTTTAGGTAATTTACAATAATTTTACTTTTTTTTTGCGGCAAATTTACGAGTATGAATATTTGCGTCTTTTAGCGACGAACTCGTACCTAGCATTGGTATATTATTTTGAGCGGCTTATAGCCACAAAATTATTTAGCGTCGACTTTTTTATTGCTATCAACTTTTAGCGTCAATTCGTGAAGCATATTAGTAAATAAACAAATACATAAAATCTTGATTTAATTGAAAAGAATAAGTCAACTCTTTATTTTAGAAAGAGAGCGAACCAAGGACAAGAGAAAAGTGGAGAGAATTTTGCTACCTTAAATTAGATTTTCGGTTACACCACATAGCAGAAGAAAGAGAGTAATATAAAAAAAACAAACAAACAAGGAAGCCTCGGTAGGAAGAAAAGAGAAAAGGGAAAGAGAAAGAGAAGGCCAACAAGATCTCCGGCGAACGTAGCGAAGATTTCCGGTAAGCCCTCTTGCAGATTTATTTGGCGTGATTGTAAGCTTATTTTGAATCGCGTACATGTGTATCGCCTGGGTGTGAGAGGATGTGAGGGGTCTCGGTTTGGCCAGCCATGGTGGCTGCCGTGTTTATGTGAGTAGGGCTGAAACGTAACAGCCAAGGTTGGTACACAGCTGTGTGTGTAAGTGATTTTATGTAGGTGTATAGGCTCTCAAAAATGTGCAAGAGTGTTTGAGATGCGTGGGATTTCTGGGATTTCGAGGGCTGCCGAGAGACAGCCGTGAGTGTATTAATGGATATCTACGTTATTATGCGGCAAAAGTAGGGCTGTCGTGAAGTGGGTATTAATGGAGAGTGCATGGATTTGCCGAGGGCAGTGAAGTGGTTGTCGATGGCGGAAGTGGGGTGGTTTGGAGAAGGAGAAAACTATATGTGTAACGGTAATGGAGAAATGGTAATGATATGTGTGTGTAAACCATGCATATGTATATACGTATAACTGAAATGGAGAAATGGAAATGATATTGTGTAGACTATGCATATATATGATAACTACAATGAAATAAACATGTGAGAATGGGCTGGAGGAAATGATAGTGATATGTGTGTTTAGAAATTGTAGAAAGGAGAAGGAGGAGATGAAAAGAAACCATGAGTGCACTGTGTGAACTGGTTGTACCCAAGAATGGAGTGGGCAAGAAGATGGCAGTGGATTCGAATGGTATTTTGTGATGGGAGTCTTTTTCCATGTGTTATATAGAAAGGTGAAGGGAAGGCAAGCTAATGGGTATTGTGGCTGAAGTAATCGCAGGTAAGAACAGTACTGGGTAGGCGTGAAGATGGAGAAGACTGCTTAGTGAGAGGGAAAGTCTATGTTTTAAAGTTGGATTTAAAAGTGTTGCTAAAAAGCTATCCTATTCCAGCAGTTTCTTTTCGAGTTTTTAAAATATATCTAAAATATTGTTTGGACAAAACTCAAAGAAATAACTTATGTTAATTTTACAAGACCTACACACAGTAAAAATGCTAGATTTTTTGGAGCTCGGGAAGCTTGCTAACTAATTTTATTCGTGATAGAGACTTCAGTGTATTTTAGAACAGTAAATTAAGTTATTAAATTCTGAAACTCCTAAAATAATCTTATATAGTTGAGATAAGGTAGTTTTTGAAGTTTCGAAAATTTTAAAGTTGTTTGCTATGTTAGCATTGTTAGCGGCGTAGCGCCCGAACGATTATCGCGTAACGCTTCACAATTACAACAGCTGCAAAAATCATTTTTTCTAACCTCTTCTGAGGAAAATTAGAAAAAGTAACAATACAAAAACTTCCATTATTTTTGTGAAACCTTCGATGTGGAATTTTCTCAGAGTTTTCTGGGCATGGGAAGTGCCTCAAATAATTTTATTTTTAAAACAAGATTTTGAATTATTTAACATAGTAAATAAAATTATTTTTAGCCTAGAATTTTATAGTAATCTACAATGATGGTGACACTTGAGTGTCTGTAATGTCATGGCATTCTAGTGCCGTTTGTTATATTTTTTTGGGGGCTTGAGCATTGGCGCTCAATTGAATGAGCAGTTTAGGATTCCGAGCGAGAAATTTCCAGAACGATCGTTCATGTTCGAAATACCCATCAGTGATTTAAAAAGGACTCTTTTAGATTATATCTAGGGGAATAAGGTACTTTAGGCATTAGGAGCAAATAGGTAATTATAAAAAAATCGAGGGGCGATCGGCTAAAATTTTACTCATTTAAAAGAAACCTAATATTTAAACGTGCCCGAGCGACAATAAATGACATCCGCATGATTTGTTATTTAGGTTTTGATAGTCAAGAGCTAGGACCTGCATTTGAGCAAATACCTGAAGTAGATTTTTGAGTGAGGTAAGTACCCCTTTCATGTTCCTATGTATACTTATTTGCAAAACCTATGATATGTACTTATGATTTGATCATTTAAAGTTTAAAGTTCTATTCTGCATATGTTTATTTCTAAAGTATTTGACTTGAAATGTAAATTGAAAGAATGCCATGGAATGTTGTGTGAGTCATAGAATTCCTGAGTAGATGTTAAATGAGCAATGAAACTCGTCTTGGTTGCTGTGCCCCATATCCAACGGGGGAATGTTGGATTTCGAGCCCTGGTCAACGGGGCTTGTATGTTGATGCACAGTACTGTGGCTGGTGATGCGCCCTTGCGTCCACATGATTATTTTATCCCGGGTGTAGGAGGGATTTCGGGCCCTAGTTAGGGGGGCTCGTATGCTGACCGCAACATACCAACGAAAAGAAATATATGTGTTTGATGTGAATGAAATGAACGATGATTGTACTCAGATTTGAAAATCTTTTCTTTTGAAATTTCATGTATATGTATATGAAGGAAGTTTTACGTATGACAATAATCGAATGTTTGATTTCTTGAAAGAAAACCCATGTCATGTTTTAGAAATTTCAAAACTACTTTAGGAACATGGCTGGTGTACTTGCTGGGCTTTCGTTCATTCCTTATTTTTCAGGTGACGACTTAAGGGAAGTGGAGTCGTATGAGTCACATGGGGGAGTAGTGCCCGAAGAGAACTTTTAGAATAATGAGTACCCACTATTCGAACATTTTAGTCTATGTTAATTTACGTTATGCTTGAAACGATGTAAGGATCTTAGGTCTCCTCGAGTTTTCATCATAAGTTTAAAGACATGTAATGAGAATTTTATTTGAATTTTTGGAAGTCCGTAAATTAGAATTAATTTAGAGTCACAGGATTGTAGTAAGGCCTGGCAGAGCCCTGGCAGGTGTTTGAATGGGCCTGCGGCCGGTCACGTGCCTAGCACACGGCCTTACCCGTGGGTTCGGGTCGTGACATGTTACTTCTTCAGAAACACTATCTTGTATAAGGGAACTCGGTGAGAGGTATACACACACTTATTTAGTAGCCTACTGGCATAGAGCCTAGATCCTTTTAAGTTGCCGCCATATGTATATTGCTAGGATGGACTTCCTCTACCCTGAAATTCATATTGTTAGTCTATACACCTAGACCGATTACCCCAGCAATGTGTAATGTTATATGCGCTTAGGGTGAGACTAGCAGGCATGGCAGTGGGCTGTCCTTGACATCCATGACTTATTTTGAATTTTGGTCATAGACTTAGTCGAGGCCAGCTAAGGTGAGCCGATGTACAAGTTGATTACTAAAAACAGTGAGAGAAAAGAAAAAGATACCACAACCAAAATCTCTCATCATAAGGATCCAAAATCTGGCATTAAAAACCAGTATATACACGAATTCCAAATGAGACCGTCAGTTTCAAATTGGAGTGACAGAGATGGGTAGAAGAAAAGAAATTTCTATGCTTGGACCACATATATAAACACACTAGAAGATAGGAGGTGAGCGAGGAGATAGATTTTGGCGAGAACCCACAATATTAAAAATGATATCCACTCACCGACCTCTCTCAATACAAGACCAAAATGGTGACGCCAACGATAGATAGAAAAATTAACACTGAAAATGGCATACACTCGCTGACCTCTCTCAACACTGAAAATGACATCCACTCACCAACGGCTGGAGCCCGCCTGTTGTGACCTATTTAATTAACACTCGTGTCTTCCTGTACAAGTTAATTTCAGCATTGCTAAGTGACGACATATGTTATTACAAACGTAGGCATGTCTTGGTCCCAAAGGAAATAAAACTTGCACGTCATAATATAAGTAACGTAGCCCTAATTAGGACTAATTAACACTTATTAGCTCTAATTAGCCCTAATCAACACTAGTTAGCAAAATTAAACCCTAATTGGTCTATAATTAGCCCTAATAAGTCCTTATTAACCCTAATTAGGATATGTGCATTTTGAACAATTTTTCCCATTTGAGCATTGATTATTTGATTGATAATTTTAGGTTGTTAATTATGCATTTGAGAATTGAGATTATTAATTGATGATTGTAGGTTGTTAATTGATGATTTTATGTTGTTGACTGTGCATTGAGCATTTGAGAATTGAGATTGTTGATGGAGGATGGGATCCAATTGGATTGAGATATCTGTGATTTAGTTGAATGGTTGGTTGTTGAAATTGGGTTAATTAGGTTAACGCGATATTTTTAGCACCCCCTGGGGTGAACTAGCCCTAATTAGTCCTGACCGCACCTCTCTAAGCTGGTCAAAGTACGGCGTCCGTGTCTTGCCTAAGAATATTCACGTCGAAACAATTCTTTGAGGCCTGACAACGGGTCAACCCCGAACCGAAGATCTCAAGGAAATGAAACAATGATCAACGATATTACCAAAACACAAGATGACAATCATACCTTTTTCGCATCTTCGGTCTTTAGTGTTGGGACATGGTATGTGACTGAGAAGGTATCACAAATGCCAATTGAATCCAAGAAAGACACCTCACTAGTAGTTCCAATAACCAAAATGTTTTCCCCCTGAAAACGATTAGGAATAAACCAAATGTCAACCTTCCCCAAAAGTATCAATAGAAATTCCAAACATGAATAAAACGAGGCTAATAGAGACGATACAACAATCTGGTAACCTCGGGACAAGACACTGACATAACCCAGTTATAGAACAATACTTTCCCCCTGTAGTAATAAGCAAACCACACACCAAGCAACACAACTTTTCCTTGAGAAAAAGAAAGGAAAGGAACAACAAAAACAGAACAGTTACTTCCATAGAAAAATAGAGAATTGAAAAAATAAAATAGCACGCACATCAACATGAACTACACTGGATTAAACTCCGAGTCGAGTATTTGTAAAACTGAACGCCTAAACCCTAAACACTAAACCCTAACTAAACCATGATTAACCCTAATAAACCCAATTAACCCTAATTGAGTATAGTTAGCCTAATTAGTGGTAATTAACCCTAAGAAGTCAATTAACCCTAATTAGTCCTAATCAACACTAATAAGCACAATTAAACCCTAATTTGCTCTAATTAGCCCTAATCACTCCTACTTAACACTAATTACCCCTAACATATCTTATTAAACACTAATTATATTAATTAAACCCTAAACCCTAAACTAAACCCTAATTAAGCCTAGTTAACCTTAATTAACCCCTAACATCTTGAAGTAACCCTAATTAAACCTAATTACATACTAATGACTGTAAGTAGCCCTAATTACCCTATTTAAACCTACTAACCCTAATTGCCCTACTTAACCCTAATACATCCCTAATTTATCCTACTAAGCCCTTGTACATCCCTAATTAATCCATATTCCACAGAGATGGTTCAATTACTCGTTGTTATTAAACCCTACATTAGGAATACTCGTTGTTGTTTTGCGAAGTCCATTAACAACGAGTTGGTTCAACTCGTTGCCAACGACTTCCAATTAAAGTGGAATTGATAACATATGCAACGATCTTTCTGAAATTTTGATATTTCGGAAAGATTCTTGCATATGTTACCAATTTCAGAAATTTGGCCATCGAAGAGTTACGCGGCCTGCCTAGCACGACTGCACATGCTGTGATAGGAGCATCCCCACCCCCCACTGCCCCTCTACAGACACAGGCACCGGCTGCGTAGTGACCGTTGGACGAGGACGAGATTCGCCGCATTGCTACGGAGGTGTTCAGGATGATCAGGGCGCATGATCAGGTACAAACATTATATACGTTTGTTAAACACTTGAAATTAAGAGGGCTATCGAGATTAATGCGTTAGTGATTTTACATGCAGGGCACTGCTGCTGGACATGTCGAGCCGGATCCAGATCCGAGACTCGACAACCCCTGAGGAGCCCCCTCTCGTGCCCTCCCAGCTTAGACTCCCCTCCCGCTCTCGTGCCCTCCTGGCTTGTACTCCCCTCCCCTCACCTATTCTATTGTATCTGGCTCCCGTGCCCTCCTGAACTATATGTACATTTTATTTTTTATTATAGTAAACATATTTTAAAGTTATATAGTTGTTTTTTGTTTGTTTTAGGGTTAAATAATTGCTGATGGATCAGCAATTATTTAATCCTAATGTGCATTTGGGGGATTGTGCCTTGTTGTTGAGAACTTGAATTTGTAATTACAGGTTTGGGCATTAAAAAAATATTTTTTTGACTTTTAGCGACGGATTTAATACTATCCCTACAGCTCCACTTTTAGCGACGGAAATGCCGTCGCTAAAAAGTGAACCTTAAGCGACGGAATTTCCGTCGCTAAAATTATTATTCCGTCGCTAAATATTTAACGTAATAAATTATTATTTTTAAAAAATAAAATTAAATTAAAATACTGAAAATACATTTAGCGATGGAATTTCCGTCGCTAAACTATAAAGTAATTTTGTCGCAAAACTTTTAGCGACGAGGTGTCCGTCACTAAAAGCTTTTAGCGACAGATCTCCCTGTCGCTAAAAGCCTTATTTCTTGTAGTGTTCTTAGCCAAAGTTTGGAGTTAGACTTTGGACTTGAACTTTGGAGTTGGACGTGGACTTGAACGAAGATTTGGATCTGGACTTAAAGTATATTTGATCTTTGTTACTAAGTCTTTCTTGAAAGATCTCCCAGAAAATCAAGCAAAGAACAAACTAAGAAATTTCTCTCAAATGAGTTTTCATTCGAAGGAAAGTAAGTTTTCATTTTGAATTGATCCTTCAGTTTCTTCTTATTAAGGTACAGAAATTCTTTTCGGTCGAAGTCAAGATTTTCGGTCGAAGCCAAGATTTTTTGGTTGAAGCCAGAGTTTTCATTCGAAGCAACATTTTCGTTCGACTGAAAAGTAGTTTTCATTTTACTCAATCCTTCAGTGGCCTCAACATCTCTCAGCTCTATCATTTTATTCGACCGAATTCCTCAGAGATGTTTTCATTCGAATCAAAGTTTGTGTCATCCCTTTTTAGCGGTCATATTCTCTTCCAGTATAAAAGGGGTCATTGGAAGCATTTATTACTACTTTCTCAAATCTCTAAAAAATCTCTATTACTTCTCAAATTACTCTCTCATCTAATTTCACACTTTCATCTATTCATCCTTGAGTGAGTTCATACTTTGAGAAATTGAGAAGCAAGCTTCCTGGTTTAGTTCTTGAAAGATTACATATCTTCCCACCTAAGAAAGCTTAGCTTTGTTGTATTCATCGTAGTATCTACTCGTAAACGAGTGTGTTGTTGTATCTCAATTGTAAATCTTATTTTCACTTGTAATCGTTGGAAACCTTGAAGGGTTTCAAAATCTGTACTATGATTTGAGCTAGCACCCGAAGCTAGCTGGTTAGTGAAAGGCTCGAGTAGGTCTCCCTTGTGTGGAGTGCTCGGGGACTGGACGTAGGCTGGTGGAGCCGAACGAGTATAAATCTTTGCGTTGATTTATATTTACTATTTATGTTATTACTTTGTAAATTTAGCGTTTAAATTTCTATTCAAAGTTGTAAACTCCTATTCACCACACTCTCTTTAGGTGTGCTTAGGGACCCACAGGCATAAGAGCGGGATACAAATAGCTAGGAGGGGAAGGGCTCAATGGTTGACGAGTCCCGGATCTGGATCCTGCTGTTTGTCCTCGTCCACAGGGGTACTATTATCTAGATCTGACTTGGTATGTCCAGCAGCAGTACCCTGCATGTAAAGGCACATATGCATTAGCAATGAGGACAGTCCCCAACAGACCGGGATCTGGTAACTACTGATCGAGCTCTTCCACAGGAGTATTGTCATCGGGATCTGGCTCGGTATGTCCAGGAACAATGCCGTGCAAGTAAAGGGATGGATGCATGAATCTCGATAGTACTTGTAAGTCGTGTTTACTTCATGTGTTAATTGACTTCATAAAATAATTATTTTGCACCTGATCCCCTCGTGAGCTGATCGTCCGGAATACCTCATCCGCAATGCGTTGGCTACTCGGACTACTGCCCAGATCCCTTGATATGTTCATACGAGGCCTGCAAAACAATGATTGACACTGAAGGCATTAAGGCTATGTGGCAGCTGGCCATCTAAACTGCCATTATCAAACGTTAACTCTATAAGTCCGCTAACGACGGAGGTTGAGTAGGAACTAAAGCTACCACATTTGCCTTACAAGCACTGACCGAACAACGTGGGAACTAAGGGGGCTAGTGCACCTCCTGAACTTTTGAAAGAATTTTTTTTTTGGGAATTGCACCCCGTCCCTACTTCACAGTTCTCTCTCCCCATCCCCAGACCCCGTCCGCCATCTCTCTCTATGTGACCGGTGACTCATTCCGACTGTGACGACGAACAACGGTGAGTTAGTGACGGGCACTGGGCACTGGCCGAGCGACGAGCACGAGCTGTGAGCCTGTGACCATATCTGGACGCCGAATCGTTTCTTGAGCTATGCGATTGAAGGAGTGACGGGCGACGCCGCGACTGGGAGGATTGACCAACGGCGATGAGCTCCTAACCGATGGTGAAGCAGCTTCTTTGCTCTCTACTGACTGTTGTGGAGCTTGTGCCGTGACTCTGTGACTGTCTGTGACATAAGCTGCTTGCCTGCTTCTTTCATTTCTTGAAATTATAATTTAATTTCAGTAATTGATGATATTGAAATTTAAAAATTTTATTTTGTTAATTTGCTTGCTAATTCTTAATTGGTGATCATTTAGATTTGTTGGAAGAATATGCCTCGATTATATTGGTGATTTGGTGGAAGTTGGAACACCTTAATTATTTGGTTAATTTGCTTTGCTAATTCTTAATTGGCTAATTATTTTTTAGTTTATAATTTGGTGCATAGATAGTTTATAATTGTGTTGGAATTTGACGTTGAGCTTGAACTAGTTTGGCTATTTAATTTTAAAATTGGGAGGTCGAAAATATACTATTTTGTTAGAATTTGATGTTGTGTTGAGATTGAGAAGTGGAGCTTGAGCACAAGAGGTTGATCTTGAAATGTGATTTAGTTTTAAAATTAGGAGGCTAATATTGAGATCGGGACGTAGAGCTTGAACTTTGTTTTTGTCTATTAATTTACTAATAAATTTTTTTGGTGATTTTGATATATTTGTTGCATCCCCTAAAAAAAAATTCTAATTCTGCCCTCCTTCCAAGGATGATAATATATATATATTTGGGTAAAAGGTCCCATGTGTGTGTATTACTCCAACTAAAATATTTACAATTGTTTTATGTACTTCTATGCTTCAATCATACATCACTACAAGAAAATGTTTTTCGTGACGGGGCTTTTTCCGGCGGTCTTTTAGCAATAGAATTTCCATCGCTAAAAGCTTTTTAGTTTTTTGGGGGTTTAATAAAAAATTATAAGCGACAGAATGACCCCGTCGCTAATAATTTCGTCGGTAAAAGTACGACTTTCACCGACAGACTTTTAGTGATAGGATAATTCCATCGCTAAAAGCCATCATTTATAACAACCAGATCTGTTTTTTCTCTCTCCCCATTTCTCTGTTCGAAAATCTGGAAAAATAAAATATGTCGGTGACTTTCACCTCCACGGTTCACCGCCGTTCTCACCTCCACAGTGCCCCACCTCTGGCAACACCACATTCTCCCCCCAACACCGGTAGACCAATATATACCTCCATTGTCGCCGCGCCAGCGCCGCCTCCACTGCCGCCTCGCCACCAACACCGCCGCCCTCCACCGCCGCCGACAACCATTACTCGTCAGCCGCACTTAGAAGGTAAGTCACCCACTGTTCACTTTTTTTGGTTTGGCATGGTACATATGTCAAGATTTAGCATCCATTATTGTAATTTTTGGGATTAGATCATGCTACTTTGTTTAATTATATGGTGTTTTGACTGGTTATCTCGAAAACTATGGTTGAATATTAAAAAAATTTTAAATAATTGAGGTGTTGATTTGATATTGCCCTGCCGAGAGAGAGAGAGAGAGAGGGGCTGCGGGTTAGTGTGTTTTGGGCTGTGCGTGAGAAGGTGGTTATGGAGTCGCGGTGATGGCAGCTGTGACTCCAAGTGCATTTTCTGAGTGCAGTATGTACGTATAGTATGTTGTGTGTTGTGTACTTATATATGTAGGTGGTGCAGTGTAAAGTGCTGAGTGTGTGCAGTGGGTAAAATGAGTAGGCAGGTTGTGAGGATACATGGGGTGGAGGGAGAGAGGCTGTAACAGGCAGCCAGTGTGCTCAGGTTTGTGTGCACGTTTGTGTGGGTTGTGTGCATATATGTGTGTATGTGTTGTGTGTGTGTGTGCGCGATTTTGTGTGCTGCGTGTGTGAGTGAAGCTGCAATGCAGCTATGTGTGTATGGGTGTGAGAGCTGTGTGCATGGTGTGTGCTTGTGTGCCCATATATGTGTGTGTAGTTTCCAAGAGGCAGCTGTGTGCGTGTGTTTTTTTGGGTGTGTATACAAGTGTGTGTGAGGGTGTTAGAGGAGTGCGTGAAGCTGCCAAAGCATATCGAAGTGACTGAATATGACATTTCGTGGTATTTGCCATGAGAGGTCTTTTTAGGCGAACACCTTCTGGGCGAGAGTTACTTCTCCTCAATTATAACTTGGTTCCGAAATGCTAAGTGTATTGCGAGTCTTCGATAATCAACATATTTATAATGGTTGGTTCCCTCTTGGCTTAGTTGGGGATGATTGCGAGTCTTCCATTGTCTATATTTTTGGTTTAGTTTGCTCAACACAAAAAGTCTGATTTAGCAAACAATACAAATATAAACTTAATTGCACTTTAATGGCAATGACTCAATGTAGGTTTGTATGCAAATGGCTTAGTCTTGAAACCTAGATGCCCTAACTTTTAGAGTTCAGCAACAGGGGGAATAAAACCAACCAATGATCATCTCAGAAATATAGTGGATACGAACCATTGGTGCTTTGCCACCATACGATAGTGGCACTAACTAAGATGAACTATACAGACTTGGAAATAGAAAATCTCAATCTCTTGTGATTTTCTATCAACTTAACCAATTCAGAATCAATCTAGTGCCAATAGAACTGTTGCCCATTGCACAGGCCACATGATGTCAATAAGAAATGAGTTTTAAGCATGTAATACATTCAATTGATAAACCATAACTCCAAAACTAAATTTGAACTGTTAAAACAACCAATTGTTTAGAGTGTATTATGAGATAAGATTTTGGCAAAAACAGAACAATTTGAGATATCTAGTTGTGAAAATTCTAGAAAAGCAAGTCAAGATGCAGTAAGATACACCCTTCACGCAGAGCATAATATCTTTAACATCAGTAAAGCAATTTGCATTGTGATAGAACACCTACTCAATTCAAAAGTATTGACTAGCACAATTACTCAAGCACCTATGCACAATAAAGAAAACTGTACTTTGACAACTGCAATGCTCATTCCAAGTTTTCAACTATAGCTGCAGTGAAATAAACATTTATCAAAAGCTAAAATAACTCAAGCGCATCGGATATGTGCATTTTGAACAATTTTTTCCCATTTGAACATTGATTATTTGTTTGATGATTTTAGGTTATTAATTGTGCATTTGAGAATTGTGATTATTGATTGATGATTTCAGGTTGTTAAATATGATTTTAGGTTGTTAGTTGTGCATTTGAGATTATTGATTGATGATTTTAGGTTGTTGATTGATGATTTTAGATTGTTGATTGTGCATTGAGCATTTGAGATATTGAGATTGTTGACGGAGGATGGGACCCAATTGCATTGAATGTGTGATTTTTATTAATTTTTATTGCATTTGAGAATTGAGATTGTTGATGGAGGATGAGACCCAATTGGATTGAGATACCTGTTAGGTAGCACGGACACGGACACTGCGTTCGATTGACGCTGACATCGAAATGCAATATTTTGGCTACATGGTTATGGACACCCTTAGTTCGGTGTCCGGCACCTCTTCAATGGGTGCATGGTGTTCGACAATTAAAAATTAAATCAATATCTTCGGACACCGCTGAGAAGTATCGGACACATGTCCGGAGGTGTCCGACACGTGTCCAAATGTGTTGATGAGGTGTCGAGGTGTCGATAGGTCACAGACACCGCGTCCGATCGACACCGACACCAAAATGTCACATTTTGGCTTTATACTTGTGGACACCTCTTCAAAAGTGTTCGGCACCTCTTCAAGGGGTCACAGACATGGTATCCGGCATTTAAAAAATAAATCAATGTCTTCGGACGTGTCTGGAGGTTTCGGACACGTGTCGATAGGCGTGGGACACGTGTCCAGAAGTGTCGAACACATGACGGTAGGCGTCGGACACGTGTCTAACGAGCCTAATTAGTTTTAATTTATCCTAAGAACCCAATGAAAATCAAATTAGCTGTAATTATCCCAAATTAGCCCTAATTAACACTAATCAGCCCAAATTAAACCCGAATTAGCCCTAATTACTCATATCTTAGCAATCTGTGATTAGATTAAATAAACCCTAAACCCCTAAAACCTAACTAAACTCTGATTAGCAACAAATGAACCCAATTACGCGCATATTGATTATACTTAGCCTAATTAGTCGTAATTAAGCCTAACATAATCCAATTAAGCCTAATTAGCCCTAATTAGGACTAATCAACACTACTCGGCACAATTAAACCCTAATTGGTAACATATGCAATGATCTTTCTACAATTTTTATATTTCGGAAAGATTCTTGCATATGTATTCAATTTCTGAACGCATGCATGCATAAAAACCCTTAGTTCCCGTTCAAAGGTACTCATTACGAAGTAATGCTTTGTAATGAGCCTTTGGATATCCGATTTGGACAATTTGGAAAAGCTAATTGTTTATAAAACAGTGTTTTGACTCATGCTTTGTGTTCTATGTCGTAGATATTTGGTACACGTTCTCGTGTGTTTCTCTGGGTGCATACATATCTGGTGTTCTAACATCCGTCAAACCTTACAAGGCAAGGCTAGATGAATGTTAGAACACCTAATCGATGTCGTGTACTTGGAGAGATGCGAGGAGGTGCTGCCGAATTTTCCGCAGACATAAAACTAAGCATGAGTTGTTCACTATTTTATAAACATGTGCTTTTCTGAATGGGATAGGACCACTACCTGTTAGACAATGGAGGGGCAATATATAAACATGTTTTCACATGCATGCATTCATATTTACATCGACCTTGCCTAATGATTGGTCATAATTGAAGGTGGTATACAGTACGATAATTCAGTCGTCATGTCGGTCGATCGAAGTTGGATGAAAAAGATGAATGCTGACGGTTTTGAGGATAGCGTTGACGAATTCCTCAACTTTGCTTAGGATCGTCCCCACCCCTCGTTGCCCCTCTACAGACACCGGCTCCTCAGCGTCCGTTGGCCGACGAGGAGATCTAGCGTATTGTTATTGTGGTGTTGAGGATGCTCAAGGAGCAAGATCAGTAGGGTACCGCTACTGGACATGCCGAGCCGACCCCGGATCCACAAGATCCAGATCTGGGACTTGGCAACCCCTGATGAGCCCCTTCTCATGCCCGGTCCCATCTTGTCCCCCCCACCGGGCTTATACTCTTCTCCCCTCCCCTAACCGGCTGTATCCGGTTCCCGACTTGTACATCATGAGTTTTTTTTATAATTGATTATATATATTTCTTTGTGTATTGATTATTGTGCGTTGTTATTGAGAATTAAATTTTTTTATTACAGGTCTGGGTAATAGAGAAATTTCAAAAAAAAATTGACTTTTGGCGATGGATTAATTATGTCGCTAAAAGTGTTCTTACTATCAGCTTTTTAGTAACGGAATATTTCGTCTCTAAAAATCGTATTTAGCGACAGACTCTTGCGTCGCTAAAACATTTATTCCGTTGCTAATTTCACAAAATAGAAAATAAATTAAAATATATAAAATATAATTAGCGACGGATATTCCGTTGCTAATTAATAAATAACTCCGTCGCAAAAAGTACAATATGAGACGACGGATTTGAAAATTCTGTCGCCAAACTTTTAGTAACTGGCTTTTATACGAGAGACTTTTAGCGACAGATTTTGGGCTTTTAGCGACGGGTTTTCCTGTCGGTAAAAGCCTTTTTTCTTGTAGTGCATTTCCTCTCTCTCCTTGTTTTTCCTGATTTCTATGGTGATCAAAGAGAGTCAGTTTGTCTTTGTCCACTTAGGAGCTGCTTATTTATACCCCATGCTAATCATATTACTTGATTAGTGCCATTATCCAAGACTTTCTTCCAACTGTAGGTCCTATATTTCATCCGTTGTTGTATTACAAACATGCATGCATGCACTGAAGCCTTTTTAATTCTAAAAATCCTTGCATTCCTCTCTTGCCAAATTCCATAGAATGCCACAACTAGTTTGCATATCTTTGCCTTAGACTCTTCGCTCTAAAGGTTTTTGTAGGCATACTCCATCATATGCTTCCATGATGTTGAGCTTTTAGTCATATGTAGTTTACTGAAAACCATATTCCACAGTTCCTGAGTAAATGAGCATTGCCAAAATAGATGATCTTCATCTTTAGGTTGAAGACAACATAAGTCACAGATGTCTTCTGATATGATATTCCATGACTTGAGTTTAGTTTTGGTTCTAAGTCCTCCATTACATAGAAGCCACAGCATCAATGAACATCTTGGGATATGTCTAGTGAACCATAGGACCTCCCACTAGGGTGCCACTGGTGCCTTAGACCTTATTCCTTCCCAGGCAGTCTTGATGGTGACCTGCTTGCTAGCACTCAATGTCCATTTTACTTCATCCTGAGCCAAAGTGTTAGGCTTAGGTATTCCTGAAAATCTTTCAAAGCTTGGGATCTCATTGATGGTAATTGCCAGCCTTCATTGTGAATCATTTCACAAAATTTAGCATTCAAACTCAGGCCTGAGTCATACACAATTCTCTGTCCATAGACTTTCATTACTGTACCATTAGGTAACCATCTATCTTTCCAAAGCGAAATTGTGTTTCCATTACCCACTTGATAATGGAAGAACTGCGCAAATTACACCATGTCCATGACAGATTTGCAGGGGGTTTAAATGTCCATAAGTGCCTGTCTTTGATAAAAAAAATATATATGACACCATTTGACTTGATATAGCTAAAAATACCCCTCCATTCTACGGACGACACGTGGCAATTATGACACGTTACTATACTGGTTCATTACTGATATGGCACTTACCATATCAATCACCGGGCAGAATCCTAATGAAGCTCTGACTCTATCGGCAGATATTGATATGGAATCCTCTAGGATCCTAATGAGATTCTGATTAGAGTTGAGCAAAGCCCAGTCCTAATAGGACTCCTCCTTCTACCACTATATAAAGGGGTCTAACCCCCTCAGGTAAAGACAAGCTCACACATATACACATCGTGTCTTTATTGCTTCTAAGAGTTCTACATTGTTAGCCATCTCTGACTTAAGCATCGGAGCGTTCCCCCGCCGGAACCCCACCCGGTGGTCACTCCGTGTTCTCTTTTGCAGGCCTGATTTCTGGTGTGGTTCCCGATCCAGTTTTTAGCTACAACAGGTTGGCGCCATCCGTGGGACCCCTACAGGGAACATGGCCAATCATCCTTCTTCAAACTCTTCACAAAGTCATTCTTAGAACCATCGTGCGCGAACTAACAGTTCTCGTCGACCAGGTCATTCTCGTGACCAATGCTCGACCCCTTTGCGCCGTCGTCGCACCAGTTCTTCTGAAGATAATTACGTCAACATAACATCTACTACTCACGAATCAGAAACTAGACCTCGGAGAAACCAATCTCCAACGTCTACTCTGAAAAACGGTGACCTTCGCCATCGCCTGAACCGTCAGCTATTCAAAACACCACATGACAACCTTACAAAGGAAATCCATGAACTGAAGGATGTTGTAAACACTCTTCAGCGAAAGCTTGACATGGCAGTGGCTCCGCAGTCCACTCACCATTCTCATCTTGACCCTAATGATCTTCGTCTTTGTCTCACCTCCAGATCAAGCTACGGCCGCAAATACAAATCAACGGCCGATCCAACTTATGATCCCAGAGAAAAGAGCGGAGATCACATGAACATGAGTGGATCATGCTATCGACGGGATCCATCAGTCGAAGGCAGTACCAATTCCTCTCCCAAACGAGTCACAAGAGCTGAAACCCCTCGAAGATCTGTCCACATAAAGAGGACGCCTGAGTTTCGTTCCCAAGGACGAAACTCTTGGAAGATGGTACCTAGATATCGCTCTCCAAAATGATCTCTCCCAAGGGAAGAATCTGGATATCCATTATTCGAAACCATTGAGAGAGCAAAGCTACCTCCCAACTTCCGAATGCCTCAGTGTGACCACTACGACGGGACTGGAGATCCAGGAGAACATGTTTATCAGTTTGAAACCAACATGTTACTCCTCCAAGTTTCAGATGCTGTCATGTGTAGAGCCTTTCCCACTACTCTCAGAAAAGCTGCACATGCATGGTTCAAATCTCTACAACCAAGATCAATCTATTCCTTCAGCCAATTATCGGATCTCTTCCAAAAGCACTTTGTAAGCAGTCGCTCCCGAAGAAAGAACTCGGCGAGCCTGCTAAACATTGTGCAAGAGAAAAACGAATCTTTGGCGGGCTTCCTCGGACGGTTCAACGCAGCTACTTTGGAGATTGATAATCTTGACGAATCTGTGAAGTATACCGCCTTCCTCCGCGGTCTCCGTTCGACATCCAAGTTTGCCTTCTCTGTGAACAAAAGTCCTCCAGGTAATATGAAAGCCCTTCTCGAGAAGGCAAACAAATATATTCAGGCGGAAGAATACCTGGAGACACACAGAGGGCGACGTGGGGAAGAGAAGGAAGACAAAAAGAAACGATCCCGAGAGATAACTCCTCAAGGGGGAAAGTCAGTAAAAAGATCTAAGCGTGATGAGCGACGTCCAAAAGACCCGTTTGCTTCGGAAAATCTGACACCCCTCAATACCAAACCATCATAGATTCTTCACAAATCAAAGACAATCAAGCTCTCCAGTGGCCAGACAAAATGAGATCGCGACCAAATAAAAGGAACAAAGATTTGTGGTGTCACTTTCACAAAGATCATGGCCACACAACTGATAATTGCGGGTCGCTTAAAGCAGCAGTTGAGGCCCTTATCAAGCGTGGCCAGTTGAGAAAGTTTGTAGCTCCAAGAGAAGGACGACAGCAGACACCTCCAGTAGTGGAAGAAAGAGCAGATCGAGAAGAAAATGCGGATATAATCAACACTATATCTGGGGGATTAGCCGCAGGAGGTTCATCTGGACAGGCTCGAAAAGCATACACCAGAGAAGTGTGCATAACGAGTCAGCCCCCAAATAAGAAACAGAAGGCAATACCCGTAGCGGCAATCACCTTCTCTGATGAAGATTTGAAGGACGTAAAAACTCCTCATGATGATCCATTAGTCATCACAATAAAGACGGGAAACTTCGATATGAAACGTGTCTTGGTCGATAACGGAAGTTCCGCAGAAGTCTTATTTTACGATGCATTCAAGAAGATGAACATTCCAACGGACCGTCTCCGAAAGATGGATACACCGTTGTATGGATTCTCCAATCATCCAGTTACGGCCGAAGGTATTATCGCACTCCCAGTTGCGATTGGCACACCTCCGGCACAAGCCAACTTCATGCTTGATTTTGTGGTGGTAAAGGTCCCCTCAGCATACAACGCTATATTGGGACGACCAACACTTAATCAGTTACAGGCTGTAGTGTCAACTTATCACCTCAAGATGAAATTCCCCACGGAACACGGGATTGGAGAGGTGAAAGGAGACCAAACTACAGCTCGTCAGTGCTATGTCACTTCGTGCCGACCAAAGAAGATAAAGAAATTGGACTCCGAGAAAATCTTGATCTGATAGAAAAGGTTCAAACTCAAGCCCATCAAAGATCTGTTGTTCTAAAACAACGCGTCGCGCAGTAGCATCTTGCCCCAAAGCAAGACACTTCATTTTCGGGGGGGATAAGGGGCTCCGACCTTATCAAAACCCCAATCTCTTAGAAATTGTCTTTAGAAGATTTTTTTTGAATAAATGGGTTGTCAAGCAATCCAATATAAACTTTATTTTTGCTCGAGCAATAAATTTATTTTTCTCAGCATTGTTGTAATGTAAACTTAGCCAAAACATTCTGTCCGAATAGAGTGATGGCTAAACACTCTGCCCGAACAGAGTGATAAACTTAGCCAAAACATTCTGTCCAAACAGAGTGATGGTCGAACATTCTGCTTGAACAGAGTGATAAACTTAGCCAAAACATTATGTCCGAACAGAGTGATGGCCGAACACTCTGCCCGAACAGAGTGATCAACTTATACAAAACACTCTGTCCAAATAGAGTGATGGCCGAACACTTTTGGGTTTTATAAAAATACAAGAGTAGGCCAAACGGATTAGCTACAGATCTAAGTCCGTGAAGAAACATTCTGTCCGAACAGAGTGATGGCCGAACACTCTGCCCGAACAGAGTGATCAACTAATACAAAAGATTCTGTCCAAACAGAGTGATGGCCGAACACTTCTGGGTTTTATAAAAATACAAGAGTAAGCCAAATGGATTAGCTACAGATCTAAGTCCGTGAAGAAACAAAAGTTAATGGGGGCACCGTCACTCCACAAAAGCTTTTGCTTATTCGAAATTTAGGCCGAGCGAGGGTGCTCGACTTATTTGCCAACTCTTTAAGTGACGAATAAAGAGTTAGAGTCAAAGTAAAAACAAATAACGTTGTGTGAATGGTAGAATAAACCATAAAAAACACATAGTGAACAAAGTACCGTCAATAGAACAAAAGATAGAGTACATACAATGCCCTTAAAAGGGCATCAAAATACTCAGTCTAAAAAGAAATAAAGAGCCTACAAGTTGAAGACTAGATCTAAGGCTAGGAGCCAACGCCTGAATGACCATCCTTTGGAGGATGAGTTCATACGTGGAAATTGAAATCAACATTTTGTCCGAGCAAAATGTTGGCCGAACACTTTGCCCGAGCAGAAAGCTGGCCAAGCATTCCGCCCGAGCAGAGTGACAACGGCCAAGCAGAACTCTGCCCGAGCACATGTCTGAACACTCTGCCCGAGCAGAGTGCCTAAGGCCGAACAGAATTCAGCCCGAGCCGAATCTCGTCCGAACACTCTGCTCGAGCAGAGTGACAACGGGAATTCTGCCCAAGCATAATCATGTCCGAACACTCTGCCCGAGCAGAGTGACTAAGGCCGAACAGAATTCAGTCCGAGCAGATTCTCGTCCGAACACTCTGCCCGAGCAGAGTGACAACGGCCGAATAGAATTCTGCCTGAGCAGAATCATGTTCGAACACTCTGCCCGAGCAGAGTGATAACGGCCGAGCAGATTCGAGCCCGAGCAGAATCTCGTCCGAACACTCTGCCCAAGCAGAGTGACCAAGGCCGAACAAATTCTGCTCGAGCAGAATCTCATCCGAACACTCTGCCCGAATAGAGTGACAACGGTCGAGCAGAATTTGCCCGAGCATAATCTCATCCGAACACTCTGCCCGAGCAGAGTGACAACGGCTGAGCAGATTCGAGCCCGAGCAGAATCTTGTCCGAACACTCTGCCCAAGCAGAGTGACAATGGCCGAGCAGAATCATGTCCAAACACTCTGCCCGAGCAGAGTGACCAGGGCCGAACAAATTCAAGCCCGGGCAGAATCTCGTCCGAACACTCTGCCCGAGCAGAGTGACAACGGCCGAGCAGAATTCTGCCCGAGCAGAACCATGTCCGAACACTCTGCCCGAGCAGAGTAACCATGGCCGAGCAGATTCATGTCTGAACATAATGCCATTCGAGCAGAACCATGTCCGAGTAGAATCTTGCCTGAGCAGAAGTCTGTCCGAACAGAACCTTGTCCGAGCATAATACTCTTCGGATATTTGAAATGTCAGACAAACAGATTCAATTCTGTTTTTGGCATATTTCGCTATCACCAGTGGAAAAAGTGTGCTTCCACCCGCTTCATCAACGCTGGTAAAAGCAGGGGGCATATGATATAGCTAAAAATACCCCTCCATTCTACGGACGACACGTGGCAATTATGACACGTTAGTATACTGGTTCATTACTGATATGGCACTTACCATATCAATCACCGGGCAGAATCCTAATGAAGCTCTGACTCTATCAGCAGATATTGATATGGAATCCTCTACGATCCTAATGAGATTCTGATTAGAGTTGACCAAAGCCCAGTCCTAATAGGACTCCTCCTTCTACCACTATATAAAGGGGTCTAACCCCCTCAGGTAAAGACAAGCTCACACATATACACATCGTGTCTTTATTGCTTCTCAGAGTTCTACATTGTTAGCCATCTCTAACTTAAGCATCGGAGCGTTCCCCCGCCGGAACCCCACCCGGCGGTCACTCCGTGTTCTCTTTTGCAGGCCTGATTTTTGGTGTGGTTCCCGATCCAGTTTTTAGCTGCAACATGACCTAAAAGGAATATTTTTTGTGCAATATCCCACAAGTGCTTACATATTGTAGCTTTATTCCACTCTTCAAGTCTTTTCAATCCCAAGCCACCTTCTTTATTTGGCAAACATAATTTCTCCCAAGCTGCTTAAGCTCCATTGCATTTCACATCCTTACCCTGCCATATGATAGCCCTAATTTTGCTTTCAATTTTCTTGATAATCTTCTCTGGTAGAATGAATATGCTGGATCAATATACGTGTATGCTTATTAAAACATATATAGCTAGTTACACCCTTCTACCACATGACAAGTATTTAGTTAACCAACTTGTGATTTTCTTGGTTAGCTTTTCCACAAGCACACTACAATCCTTGTAATGTAGTTTTGTTGATATGAGAGGTACTCCTAAGTAAATTACAGGCAGTTTACCTCCAGGTATACCAACTATTCCAGTCAGCTGTGCAGCAGTATCATTGTCTACATTTGCTAAGTAAACTAAGCTTTTGTTGAGATTATGAGCCAAACCTGACATTTGTCCAAACTCTTGAATTGCTTCTTTAACAAGCATCATGGTCTCATGAGTTGCAGAAGCCAATAAGAACAAGTCATCAGCAAAACATAGATGATTGATCTTTAATTCTTCATATTTAGGATGAAATTTAAAATTGATCTGAGTTGCATACTCATCCATTAGTCCAGAGAATACTTCCATCACTAGTAGGAAAAGGTAAGGAGAGATTGGATCTCTTTGCCTTAACCCTTTTGCACTTGCAAAAAACCCTTCCATACTCCCATTGAGGCTAATGGAGAATCTTGCACTTGTGACACATTGCATAATACATTCCACAAATCTTCTTGGGAAATGCATGCACTCCATCATCGCTTGCAAAAATTCCCAACCACTGAGTCATATGCCTTTTGAATGTCTACCTTTACCACAAATCTAGGCCTACCCGCAATCCTGTGATAGTTTCTCACTAGTTCTTGCATAAGGAGAATATTGTCAGTTATATTTTTCTTCTCCACAAAAGTAGATTGCCTTTTTGAGATAATCATGGGAAGTACCCTTTTGATTCTTGTGCAGAGGTTTTTTAGGCACATTTATATATGACATTACAACATGCTATGGGTCTAAAAACTCTCATTGTGCTTGGACAAGGAATCTTGGGAATTAGAGAGAGCAGTGCTATTAAATCCCTTGATACCCGCACGGTGGTTGAGCATTTCTTTAATAGTAGATGTGACTTCATTACCTACCACCTCCCAATTTTGCTAGAAAAACTCTGGACTATAACCATCAGGCCCTGGGGCTTTATTGGGTTTTAGAGAGAACATAGCATCTTTCACTTGCTGATCACTTATGCATGCATCCGACATTATTTGATCCTGATTGCCACTTTATTTTTTATGATGGAGTTCAATCTATCTCTTGTCCTTGTATTCCAAACCACAGGAGAGCCTATGAATTCTAAAAAATAGTTAATGGCTACTTGATGGACTTCTTTTGCCCCTGTAACATGTTCTCCATCCACTGTATTGATAGATAATATCTTGTTGTGTGACCTGTGAATCTGTACTTTTTTATGGAAATAAGCTGCGTTTCCGTCACCTAATTTCAGGTCTCTTACTCTGGCTTTTTGGTGATAAAATGCTTCCTTAGTTTGTGTTAGATGAAAGTACTGTGCATGCACTTCTCTTTCTTTTTTGATCAAACTATGATCTTGTTGTTGCATAATTCTGTATTGAATGTCCTGTAATTCTTGGAAATTTGCGCCATTTCTATTTGAGATACTGCGGTAGTATTCCTTAATCAGCTTCTTTAGGACATGCTTTAACTTCCTTAATTTTGTACTCAACAGATAACAGGCCTTACCTTCCACCCTTTCATCCCATACTGACTGTAGAAGAATCTGTTTGAAGGTTTTATGCTTCATCTAGAAATTGAAAATTTTGAAAGGCTTCTTTCCTTGTTGACTTTCTTTGTTCATCCTTATTAACAACATAGAGTGGTCAGATAGTCCCGGTGCATGAGCTTCCACCTGAGTATAGGAAACTGGTCTAACCAGCCTACATTCTACATAGCTTTATCCAGTCTACACATTATGAGGTTGTCTCCTCTCTTATTACACCGAGTAAAAAATAAACCAGTAGTTGGTAAGTCTTCTAGCTGACTGGATTAAAGGCACTGATTGAACTACTCTACATCGTGTCTACTTAGGCCATTTCCACCTTGTTTTTCTGCCTCAAATCTTACTACATTTAAAACCCCCACCACTATCCATGGTCTTTGACCAATGGCCCTGGCCTCATTGCATAAGAATTCCCCTAATGCTCTTCTTTTTTACCAATGTCAAGAAGAATTCCTGGTCTTGACTCACTGGCTTCACTACCCCAGTAATATGCTGTGCAGATGCATTTACCATGTTCACAGTCACCTGTGTAGTATTCCAGCCCAGCCATATTCTTGAGACCCCCTTCTTCTTTTCATTATTGATAAAGCTCCACTCCTTATTCCATTTTTTTTGGTAATGCTAGGAATATTCTATATTCTTACTCTGGTCTCCAATAGTCCAACAATCTCAACTGCATGTTTTTAATGTCTTTTTCACTTCATAATGCCTTCTGGGGGTCATTGAAACCCTTATATTCCAACTTGAAATCACAGTAATTAGAATTTGGGAGTGTTTCCTCTATTTGTGTCTTCCTTACTTCTCTGATTTCTTTGGGTGCTATCAGGTACATTTTCCATGATAGTCACACTCCCCTAAGTACTTTCCACATTTTTCAAAGAATAAAGCTATTTTCATTCTTTAATTTCTCTACTTGTTTCTTTTCTTCACTATTCCTTGGAGTTTTTCTTGTAGTCACCAGTTGCCAATCTTGAGTTTTCTCTTGTATATCATTTATTCCCATAACCTGACACTAATATTCTCATTAGGTCTATTACTTCCCTTCACTTGTTTGTCTATACTTTCTTTTCTCCTATTTTTGTCGTATCTGATTTTTCTTGAAGCATCTTGCTTCTTGGTGACCAAATATATTGCACAAAGAGCATCTTGTTGGTATCCACTCATATTGCACCCTCTGATATACAAGATCAACACTTGGCCCCTTCAAAGGAATTACCTCAGGTAGTGCACTTTCACAATTTATTTCTACACAAACTATAGCATATGATACTCATTCTTTAGAGACTGTAACTTGATCCATGAACAGTGGCTTCCCAATTGTGCTAACAAATGGACTTATCATTAATTTTGACCAGAATTGTAGAGGTAGAAACGAAAATTTGATCCATACAGGAACTGTATTCAATTAATCTTTTCCTACTGACATAGATGCATTCCATGGTTTTACAATAACTTGCTTCTTATAAAAAAACCATGAACCTTTTGCCAAGATGTACATATATAATCATAAGCAGTATATGAATTAAAACGTACCAGGTAAACTCCAGATTTCAGGAAACTCAAGGAGAATTTCCCTAACTGCTTCCATTTTCGATCCAGAAAACCCTTCATCATATGTACTGGTGGTCTTGCTCCCATGACATAGACGATTAGTGTATTTTGCCACGCCTTGACTTCATTTTCTACATCCGCCAGAGAATATTCCACACCCATTAATCCATTGATGCTTTGTGGTGCAACGTATTTGAGGGTGTTTTCCATCCCAAAATCCCTATTTGGAGTTGTTACAAATGCATAGATAGGCTTTGATTGAAATCTATCATCGTGTTGCCTGCTTTGTGGTCTGTATTGACCCCCCTTGTTACCACTCTCACGCGCTTTACCTTCAGTTTCCTACTGCATCCCATGCTCCCCTAACGTGCTGGCGACAATCACCTCTATTAATGCATTTTGTTCTTGGACAGCAGATCTTAGTCTTCCTTCCAACCAATCTTTCTTTAATTCTTGATGCAATTCCCTATTTTCTCGTTCCAATACTTCCATTCTTTGTTTTAATTGCAATATCTATCCCGGAGTAAACTATTTTCATCAAAATCTGCACTCGATTCCATTACAACCTCCGGTCGTACAATATCTCCGACATTCGAAAACTTGCAGGAGCCTAATGAGATTGTAACATTGTTCATTTGTGTTGCCGAATTTGTAGTTCCATGTGTTTTTTCCCAGTCTTTCCCTACAAAATCACTTGCGAAAGCATGCTTGGGTGCTTCCTTGAGTCACGTCGATCTTCGTGCTGCAGTTACCGGTGGCATGTTGCTGGAAAAGTTAGAGATCGAGAAGGTGAAGCTTCTTTCTCTAACTTCATTGTTGCTACTTCACAAGGATGATAATATTGAATCAAATCGCCAATGACAAGTTCCTAAGTCGTATTCTATGCCCAGAAACATCCCAAATATGCTAGCTTATTTTATTACCTATGTATCGCCATTATTGAATGTCCAACTTTACATTCTAGTGGATGCAAAGTTTACAAATCAGCAATTAAGTCATCACTGCTCAGAGTTCCTAACTAAAGTATGAAGAACCTTTTCGAAGTAGCAAACTCCAATAATCAAGCCACCACTGCTGCCCGGTTCCTAAAATGCTACTTCGTATAAGCTATGTGCTGAATTAGGTCATACGCTTATGAATGAACAATTTTGGTTTTAAATTAGTTAGCTAACTAAAACTTGGAGCCTCTAACCACCGCAAATGAAATCTTTTGTTTCAACTTTTATTCATGTCACAATCCATGTTGTGATTGTCATATTTTTCTAAACCAAATTCAACCAAAATATAAGTCTAGGACATGGGACAACTATTAATGCGATGAAGTTCTTTCAAAATGCAATTACAAAATGACTTACAATGCGAAAGTTAAAATTGCAGGAGTTCTAAACTCAACATACTATTAGCATAATCATATACTATTTCAAAAGTATATAAATTAGGTTTTGTTAGTACAGTGAAAGAAATAGAAACGCAACCCAATGAGTTTGAGGGCTTGACCTATTAAATTTACATGTTAAACAAAAATATAAGTCTAGGACATGGGACAACAACAGATACATGTATCTATATATAAGAGAGAAAGAAATTAAGAAAAGTAAGATAATAGCATCGAAGAAACTCAAGAAATTAAATATCAAACACTCGTACACATCAAATAAACATGAAATATAAAACTTATTACATAGGAGAAATTGGAAGTACACCAGACACAAATACTAGTCTAGGACATGGGAAAATACTTAAAACACAAAAAGCAACCACTCTGATATGTCATTAACAGCAGGAACTGCATAAAATATCCATTTGCCATGGAGAGTAATCAAGGACAGCATGGGAAGTCATGGAGAATTGGCTCAAGGAGGAGAGAGGGATCGGAAGTTTATGTCCTTGGGCACGGCTGGGATGGTTGGCAATGTGGGCTTAGGGAGGTCATGGATTTCTGGCAGATGTGGCAGCTCGGGCACATTAGGCAGTTCTGGCTTTGGCAGATAAGGCACATCGGGCAGTGTTGGCAGCTCCACCTTGGGGAATGGTGGCAACTCAGGTAGTTCAGGTTTAGGAAGCTCCGCTTAGGAATCTCAGGCAAGGTCGTCTCCAGGAGGTATCGCGCCTTTGCTACAATTTTGGTGCCACTCATTAATGATAAAGTGACAACTGACAACATTAACAGAATGGATAGGTGTTGGGAATGAGCCAAGGTTGATTTGATGACAAGCAGCAGTTTATGAGAAAAGCAAACCGAGAGTTTAACCCTGATTGAGCAATGAGCATAACTAGTCCTTTATATAGAGAGGGATGTGGTGAACACAAAGGACTCGAGGGGTTGGTTTGTGGGAGATTAATGCAGTGTTTGTTCATCTCCTCATCCATCCAACATGATATATATCAACACTGAATTGGTCATCTGGTAGTTAAAGAGCCAATTAGGCAATGTACAATTGGCTTTTGTCAAATGCGCTCTCTCCATTCACTAATCGGTAATAAGAGCTAATGGTACAAGCTAGGCTCTCCAAGCAACTTATTATAAGGTACATATGACTGGAGAATCGTGTAGCAGTACAAATATAAGACATAGTAAAAGCTATTTAAACTTGAACTCGATCCAAGAAGGATTTTTCATCAAGTATAATGCCTTGTTGCAGTGCCAGGTACTCCCTTATGCTTCATTGGAACATATGCAGGTGGACGGCTTTGATCGTCCACGAACTTTAGATCTGGGTTCATCGTGTCCACTAACAGCCCATTGGCCATGGCTATAGATATTCTTGTAACTTTGTTATTGACAATTACTCGATGCACGACACTCTTGTACTTCTCATTGCTGAAAATCTAGCAAATAAGAAACTATGAATGGTCAATAGATTAATGTTTCTACAATTTTGCCAAAGTTAACAATTCAATTTGTGGGACAACATTCTTTGAAAACAATGTATGACCAGGAAATGAATAGGTGAATATGAAAATTAACTCAAGTTGGTCCGAGGTATTAACGAGAGAAGAGCTGAGGAGGACATTCACATTGACCCATTTCTCATTATGCTGTATTTGCAGTCCCCCTACATCATTTTGTATGAGGAGGGTCAAGAGGCCACGATCTTGAGTGAGGTTGCATGCCCATTGCAAGATCTGGTTGAGGACAAGGCAATTATCTATCTTCAATGCTACTTAATCGAGAAAATATTTAGTGGTTGTCTACCGCCACGACATCAGCATACGTGGTGTTAGACTACCACAAATATCATGCCAACTAAGCGAGGGTGGCAAGTTGTGGGCCAAATGTTTAGCTGGATCTAAGTTCTTAACCATGGTTAACTATGACCGAAAGAAGTAAAGAAAAAAAAACTGAGAAATAAAAAAGAAAACACAAAGTCAAACCCTAATTTCCCTCTTCCCTTCATCTTCCACAGCAACCAAACTACATTTCCGATGGCTGCTGCTGCCGTTGCGATTGCCATCATCTGACGCCTGAGACCACACCGCACCATCACTGTGCACCACCAATGCATCCGGGTGTTTGGCGATGATATGTATCTCGTTTGCACTTTTTTCTCCAAATTTAATTAGCATCTAATTGAAATTATGTTTCATAGATTTTGATAGGAGAAAATCTGATGTCAAACCCTAATTCTTATCATTTGTGAATTAACAATTGATTAGATCCCACAGAAGATGTCAAACTTCATTGAAGTCATCAGGACTTCAAGGACTGGAAATCTGTACTGCACTCCTTGCAGTTATGTTTCATACTTTATTTCATAGATTGCAATTGTTAACAATAGATTTCATTTCCTGTGAATTAACCTACTATAATTGTTGTGTGGAAGATAAGAATTGAACGAGGAAAAACCTATTTGTATCCCATTTCTACTGCAATGCTAAGGCAAAATCCAATGACCATCGCCATCAATTCTAGCTTCGCTGTAGGAGCTTGTTCAGGCTGCTCATTAAGACCAAATCTGTGGGCCCGGGCTGTTGCGCCACCACCGTGATGTTGCAGTCCACGGGGGAAGAAGGTGGTGCAAGCAGCTACTGCGATGGTGGTTTTGACTCTTCCATTGTTTCTCGACCCTTCAGCAAATTACTTGTGTTGATCATAAAAGGGATGCAATTTCTCTGAACTTCAATACATGGAGCTGGAAGGAAGGCGTTAGTGAGGCGACTTGAAGAAGAGTGAGGAATTGATGATGCAGTTAGTAAAGCGACTGATATTCCTCATTCTGTTGATGGCATGCCGATCTTGGATCCCCCTCTAGTGAGGGCCAAGGGAACACATAATAATACGATCAAGGGGACACTTGAGAAGGCACGAAAAAAAAAGAACACAAAAAGGAAAAACTAGCCAACTTCCTATAAGTGAAACAGATGGTAACTTTTTTTTTTCTATTAATGAGATATATATTTATGTAGTGACCAAATTCGTTTATTTTGCAGGTCAAGATATGTAGTTTACATCCGATGTTTCCCTTGATGTGCCTTCATCGGTGTAACAACAATTGTCATATAGCTATTCTAAGCCAATGGAGAACACTTTCCACCATGAGTTCGTACCTTATTTTTGTAATACTAATGTCACGCCACTTTTGAGTCAGGTAATAAAAGTTCTAATTTATGTAACAACGTTTTTTCTAATATAATAATACGTTACTGAAAATGCATTTCTTTATTTCAGGGGTCGTCCAATAGTTTCGTCAGTTTGGTTAACTCTTGCCATGATAACCCACAGGTATCCTTTGTCCTTATTAATAACTTCTCGCCAAAAAAGCTTACATGATTTTTTTACCAATGGTGGAACATCACAAGAAGGAATGTCACGCAAGCATTGAAGCTCCAAGTTTATCATACTTGAAAACTTCTAAATGAAGATTAATTATTTAGTCATTCTTTTTTGGCATTTTACTTTTGGTTATTAGGATTTCCTTTTCATATGTGAACAAGATAAATTGTTGATAAGTGATAGTGGTGACGGTGGGACTGGTTAATGACTTGATTATGTTTTGCTTGATGTGCTGGTGGCTAGTTGTTCAACTTCTGTTACTAAGTTGATAACAAAAATTTTAAAAACAGATGAATTGTTAATTCACATGACTTCAAGGAGTGCAGTACTTGACATTTGCAACTCTCTAGTGTAAAAACCAACTTAATGCCAGATTAGTAGCCTTTAATGCCGACCGATGCACGTTATCTCGGTTGGTGTAACCTTCAAAGATGTACCTTTCAATGTATATACTATGTGTAATCTCGACCGTCTAGAACCGTTGATATATGTTGTCCCTGTTTCTTTCACGTCAACCTCCTTTCATCAACGGTTCTAGAGAGTTGAGATCATGCAATATTTGCTCCTTGCCGTTACAGAAAAGTGCTCTGATATTTTTGCTAGTCACTTTCATATTCAAGAGTATTAGTAGTCAAGTTTGCAGCAATTGCTAGGAAAATGTATGGAGAATAATTACTTAGGATGGTCCCTTCCATCTTCTTCTCTTTTCCTCCTACCAAAACAGGACAGAAAATAGGGCCTATGGTGTGGAAAACGGGGCCAACATCATTTACAGATGCTGAATTAAAAACCTTATACCATCACTACTTTACCTAACATTTGATTAAGCAGACCATTAAGTAAAGAAAGAAACTTCTTTAGTCAAGTTCAATGATGAAAGAGAAGGCAATCATATGTTTGGGTCATGGACTTGAATTGTCAAGCCCCACGTCGACAATACATGGGGTTTGTGATTGGTTCTTATATTTGGTGGGCTTCCCCAACTCTTGAGCATGCTTTTGGGTTGGACATCAGGTTCAACATGATATCAGAGCTAGGCGCCTGCCGCCCCATTCGATCCAACGGGATCACCTCTTATTCTAGAGGAGCACCTCTTATTTCCACGCTCCGCGTGAGGGCGGGTGTCAAGTCCCACATCGACAATAGATAGAGTTTGGGATTGATTTTTATATCTAGTGGGCTTCCCCAAGTCTTGAGCATGCTTTTGGGTTGGACACCAGGTTCAACATGAATAATCAACACGTTCCTTAGTTGCATGATGGGTTCTTGACTCCTATACTCGCCCGCCTTTCCCCAGGTCGTCACCACATATACCCGGGGAGATGAAAGAGGGACAAGAAATAAATGAAATGGGAGACAAAAGACATGAGAAAAAATCGAAATGGATTCAAATGCTTTGACCTGAAAAATGAAAAAGGTGGGTGGGAAATTCAAAAATTTTCAAAAATTTCAATTTTAACTTTATAAACCACGGTTAAGAATTTAGATCTAGCTGGACATTCGGCCCACAACTTGCCACCCTCGCTTAGTCAGCATGATATTAGTGGTAGTCTAATACCACGTATGCTGATGACATGGTGTTGGACAACCACTAAATATTTTCTCCTAGATTTAAAACAAGTGACATTTCAAGAGATTTTTTTAAAAATGGCACAAAATATAAATCTTAAATAATAAACAACTGCTTATAAAGACATGTTTGGTTTTCATAATTTAAACTTTATTAAAAAAATATAGTTAAAATAAATTATAAAATCCAAACTTGATATTACAAAATTTTCATATTGCTAAATTTATCTTTGTACATGTTTGGTTTTAAATATTTCAAATTCATTAAAAAAAACTGTAGTTAAAATTAAAGTTAAGTTTGATATGATGATAAAATTTTGCTAATTTATTTTGTCATACGCATAATTAACTTATTTTTCTGTAATTTAGGATTCATTTTATCGAACGTGATTATAAGTACTTATCCATAATGCTTTTTTTTTTAAAACAAAATTGTTATTATCAACTTTATTTTTGCACGAATTTTGATTATGATAATACTCGTACTCAGCCAAATAACAAAGCGCAATCATAGACCGATATCTAGCTAATCTTCACCTATAAAAAATGCGTTTTAATTTGTTACACTCCCAAATGCAGAAGTAATAATGCTATGCGCAAACCCACCGTAGAGTTTTGGGTATCAAAGTCATAAGTCGATGGTTCAATTCATTCCATTTCCCAGAAATTGACCTCTAAAGACACTGAGTTATGTCACAACTCCATGTCATACACCCTCTAGAACATTCAAAATACATATGTATCTACTGTTTTTATACTTGTTGTGTTGAAATCAGTATCCCTTGTCCAAGCCTCAAATGCTCTTAAATTAACTCACAAAATCTTTTTCGCTTTTTGACAGTAGACAAATCAAATGTACACTGACGTCAGTTAATAAAAACTTATGAAACACAAACAAAGTAGGCATAACTGTCTAACGTGGAAGCAGCCGGCAAAATCATAACCACAACAATCACCTCATGGTATGAATATACATGATCTCAAGAAGCAGACCATATACAGATCAAGCATCCAAGGTGTGAAAACCTCCTGAAGGAATAAATAACTCCATTCTTCTAACAAGTACAATGGCTTTTGCTCCGAGTCTATAACACGTTTAACAATCTAGATAAATTACTAAATATCACCTCACTTATGAAAGTATACGTTTCAAGGCAAGGCATAAAAAAATCTAGATCTTATACACTATATTCCAAATATCAAAAACTTAACCACTAAAACTGAGGTTAGAGGAGTCTACATAATTTTAAGCCTAGGCTTTGATACCAAAGATGTCATGACTCCTCACCTGGAAGCAAACCTTAAGTATTTACAGCTCTGGAAAAATGGTTGATGGACGGACATCACCTGTTGGTCACAGCTCAAACTGATGTGCCATGAACATTTCCTTTGTTCAGCACGCCTCAATTAGTAATTAAGTTTCTTCTGCACACCTCGATTAGTAATTAAGTTATGCATAAACAGTCATAGAAAAATAGCATCATTTCGAGGGTTAACCATACAGATAGGTGAAAGGATATCCATGGCCCAGCAGTGTGGAAACTCCAGAAAATAAACAAAGTCCATGTCCCATGACTTGGCCAGTCACAATTAGTCAGCATTTGGTTGCTTGCTCTTCTGCAATATTCAGCTTACTAATGATGCTAAGCCTTAAGTTCAAAGAGGTGGGAGCCATAGCAGCTGAAGACTAAAAAGCAGGTCAACTGGAGATCGACCCTAGCAGGTCATTAGTTTATTATCAGTTGAAGCTCATCTTTCTTCTCACACTTGACGTGCATGGTCATGGCCTCTTCTTAACAGGTTTGGAAGGGTGCTAAATTTGTCTCTTATACTCTCTTGGCTTGTCTTTCCCATGAACTGCAGAAGATTGGTTGTTGCAGCTGGTTTCCTGGATGAGATGGATTGACAGGCTTTGCTCGCGTTCAAGGATCTAATTCAGGAAGACCCTTTTGCAGCCCTTAGCTCCTTGTCGCGTTCAAGGATCAGATTAGTTTTTACCATGAGTTATGTTGCAGATAAAAACTGCATCGGGAACCACATCAGAAAATAGGCCTACAAAAGAGAACACGGAGTAACCGCCGGGTTGGATTCCGACAGGGGAACGCTCCGATGCTTAAGTTAGAGATGGCTAACAATGTAAAACTCTGAAAAGCAATAAGACACAGTATATCTGTGTGTGTAGTTGTCCATACCTGGGGGGTTAGACCCCTTTGTATAGTAGTAGGAAGAAGAGCCCTAGTAGGATTGGGCTGTGAACAGATTCAATCAGGATCGTATTAGGATCCTAGAGGATCACATGTCTATCTCTGATGATTGAGATAGAATCCTATTCAAGGATTAATATGGCAAGTGCCAAATCAGTAATGCCTTGGTGGAAGAATACGTGTCATAGCTGCCACGTGTCATTCACTGATTGGAGGGGCATTTTTATCTAATCATAATACCCCATGTTTTTGCCAGCGTTAACGAAGCGGGCGGAAGCACACTTTTCCAACTGGAGATAGCTAAATGTCTCAGAACAGAAAGGAGACCATTTTTCGGCACTTATGAGCATTCGGAGAGAATTCTGTTCGGACAAGCTTTTGTTCGGACCTATTCAGTTCTGCTCTTGGCACTCAGCTCTGGCAGAATTTTGTTCGGCCAAGCTAGTCACTTTGCTCAGGCAGAATGCTCGGACAGGATTCTGCTCGGGCAGAATTTTGTTCGGCCAAATAAGTCACTCTGCTTGGGCAGAGTGTTAGGACAGAATTTTGCTCGGGCAGAATTCTGTTCGGCCAAGTCAGTCACTCTGGTCGGGAAGAGTGCTCGGACAGGATTCTGCTCAGGCAGAATTCCTATTCGGCCAAGCTTGTCACTCTTCTCGGACAGAGTGCTTGGATAGGATTCTGCTCGGCAAAGTCAGTCACTCTGCTAGGGCAGAATGCTCGAATAGGATTCTACTCGGGCAGAATTTTGTTTTGCCAAGTCAGTCACTCTGCTCGGGCAGAGTGCTCGGACATCATTCTGCTTGGGTAGAACATTTTGGCTAAGTTTGACACTCTGCTCGGGCAGTTGCTCGGCCATCATTCTGCTCGGGCAGAGTGCTCGACCATCATTCTGCTCGGGCAGATATTTTGGCTAAGTCTGACACTTTGTTCGTGCAGAGTGCTCTGCCATCATTATGCTCGGACATAATGTTTTGGCTAAGTTTGACACTCTGCTCGCCCATCATTCTGCTAAGGCAGAACGTTTTGGCTAAGTCTGACACTCTGCTCGGGCAGAGTGCTCGGCCATCATTCTGCTCGGGCAGAACGTTTTAGCTAATTTTGACACTCTGCTCGGGCAGAGTGTTCGGCCATCATTCTGCTCAGGCAGAATGTTTTGGCTAAGTTTCTACGTGTCTTTTCGCAATAAATACTTTGAGCGGGAAATTCAAATTTCCTTACTCTAGAATTGTGACACGTAGGGGAATAATCGTACCATTGGCAAACTCAAGAGTAGGTTACTACATATTTATGTATAAAAGGAGATCTTCACTTCATTTTCACGTCACACTATAAGAAAATAAGTTTTTAGCGACGGAGCCATTTCCGTCGCTAAAAGCTACTTTTTGCGATAGAAGTACCCGTCGCTGCAAGTTTTTCACCGACAGAAGGTCCGTTGGTAAAAATCTTTAGCGACTGACTTTCAGCGACGGGTAAACACCGACAGAACTTCTGTAGCTAAATATTTTTTTTCTAATTTTTTTTATTTTCGATCGAATTTTTTGCTTAGCAGAAAATAATATTGAAAAATAATTAGCGACAGACATTTAACGACGGATGTATGTGCGTCGGTGAAAGTAATATTTTACGGATGTAACGCCCCAGAAATCCAGAGCTCCGCAACGCCGAACTCCAGGCTCGTTATCCTACCAAATCACATCAAACTTGTCAAATCTGTTCACCAACACAATACATACTTTAAAGCATCCGATCCAACACTGACCCAAAATCCTTAACATACAAGATTTCCATAACAGTTCAAACTTAACTATTAAAACCTAGGTCCTCAATAACCTGGTGATGCCAAGGAAAGCGGGTTCGTACTTACGTGGAGGTGCCACAAAGGCTGCAGTCCGAGTCAGATGCCAAGTATGTTGATGTGAGACACAACAAGGGTGGAACAAGGGCAGAGACCAAGGGTTTCCCAGACAGAGCTCGAGGGTGGCAGCGCTGCGAGGGCGATGGCGCGGGATGAATACACGATGACAGTCACAGTCCGATACTTAGGTCCAAAGTCAGGGTCCTGTATGTTTCTCTCTCCAGAATTCTAGAGTGAGAAAGTGAAAATGTGAAAGAGTGAAGAAGAAGTTCTGAAAATGTCCAATCGTAATCCCTTGTCCAAATGAATTCTCAAGACCTCTATTTATAGAGATTGAGATGATGATGTCATTAACCGACACGGGGCGCTCCCCGGGAGTGACACGTCACCGGGGGGTCCACGGGTGCCAATGCTCCACGGACTGTCGGATCGCATATTCACCCGGCCTGTTCCTCACAGCGTCGCTCTGTCTGTCTGGAAAGACTGGCTCCCACAGCGTCGATGTGGCCAGAGAACCCCCTTGATCTAGCCTCCAATCCAAGCCCTTGTAGAGTCCCACAGGCCTGGAAGTGGTGGGGAAGACCCGACGCCCAACTGACAGGTGAACTAGGCGCGATGCCCTCCGAAGACCTGCTCGCGTCTCAGAGTGACCCAGGGTTCATAGTCCCTAGGGGTGCCGACGCAAGCCCCCAGTGCCGGAGCACGTAGGCCAATCACGCAGGCACCCTGACGGAGATAGTGTCCCGGAGGAGTCGCCTATTCCGCAGGCCGAGGTAGCATCCCGGATGAGCCGTCTACCTGGCCGGCCAAGGTAGCATCCCGGAGGAGCCGTCTACCTGGCAGAAGGGGAGTCTTCGTGCCGGAGCACTTAGAGCTCCCTGGCAAAGATAGTGTCCCGGAGGAGTCGCCTATCCCCGCGAGTGAGTCCTTATGCCAGAGCACTTGGAGCGAGTCAAGGTAGCATCCCAGAGGAGCCGTCTACCTGACTGGCCGAGGTAGCATCCCGGAGGAGCCGTCTACCTGGCGGAAGGGGAGTTGAAGAGCTCCCTGGCAGAGATAGTGTCCCGGAGGAGTCGCCTATCCCTGTGGGTGAGTCCTTGTGCCGGAGCACTCAGAGCGAGTCAAGGTAGCATCCCGGAGGAGCCGTCTACCTGGCGGAAGGGGAGTTAAAGAACTCCCTGGCAGAGATAGTGTCCTGGAGGAGTCGCCTATCCCTGCGGGTGAGTCCTTGTGCCGGAGCACTCGGAGCGAGTCAAGGTAGCATCCTGGAGGAGTCGTCTACCCGACTGGCCGAGGTAGCATCCCGGAGGAGCCGTCTACCTGGCGGAAGGGGAGTTAAAGAGCTCCCTGGCAGAGATAGTGTCCCGGAGGAGTCGCCTATCCCCGCAGGATGATGTACACTCCGGAGAGTGGGTTGAAGCATGTTCCATGACCAAGGCAAGGTGCGCATGGTGTGATGAATGAGTGTGGTGCCCGGGGGCATGATGACATGATTGTGGAACATGGGCGCTATGAAGTGAGTAAGGTGCCGGGGGCACGTCTGTGTCAATGGCGCGGCGCATGGGCGCGACGGAGTGCGTAAGGTGCCGGGGGCACGTTTGTGTCAATGGTGGCGCATGGGCGCGACAGAGTGCGTATGGTGCCAGGGGCACGGTATTGTGACAGAGAGCCTGGGGGCACGGCTGTATCAGCGGCGCGGCGCACGGGCGCGGCGAAGTGTTGGAGTGTGACGCCCGGACGTCGGTGACGGGGGTCACAGAGAGGACGTCCGGGCAACGGATGACGAGCGTCGCGGAGTTGGCACGCGGGCGCAGGCGACATCCGGACGACGGGCGACGGGGTCACGAAGTGACGTCCGGGCGACTGGGGTCGCGAAGTGAAGTCTGGGCGACGGGGGTCGCGGAGATGACGTCCGGACGACGGGCGACGTGGGTCGCGGAGTTGACGTCCAGACAACGGGCGACGGGGGTCGCGGAGGATGCAAGGCCTCTTGAAGAGAAGTGAAGGTGTTAAGTATGGAGACCAAAGCCCAACCCTTCGGGGAAGGCCAAGGCCAACCTCAAGGGGAGGCCGAGGCCGACCCAAGGGGGAGGCCAAGGCCAACTTCGTTGGGCAAGTGCCATGGCGTGTCGACGGGCGACGGGCGAAGTGCGACGGTCGAAGTGTCATGAGGCTTTGCGCGAAAAAGAGCTTTTTAGTGACGAAGTAGCATGACGAAAGTGAGAAGTGTACGTGACTTGAGCGTGCATGCTTTGACCGGTTGTGAGCGTTGAAAATGATTGTTGCTTGTGCAGACATGTCATGCAAAATGTGACCACGGTGGGCCTTTTGGGTACAACCAGAATAGGTTGGAAACACCTGGTAAAATGAATCGACAGTACAGACACGCGTAGGGGTCACACTACACTATAGTGGCGGGCTTACCGGAACCTCACACAGACTCTAACCCATTCCCGAACCTGCCACAGCTTATCATCACCTACAAAAGGGAGGCAAACGAAGGGTGAGCTTTTGAGAGCTTAGTAACGTCGTACAAGGACTACAAAATGATTACAAGACGATTCCAAGAATCCAACTGACGAAGATTTCCAGAATAATTCAAACGGTCACAACTCAATGATTTCCAAATAGGATCAAAATTCATCATAAATAAGATACCAAAATCGGCAAATACAATCACAACGGTTTCCAAAACAATCAACAAAAGATCCTTTTCAAAGTCATCAATTCCAAGATACAATGATGGTTTTCCAAAGGACGGATTATCTAAGATAGTTCTTTCCAAAATACACTGAATATTTTCCCAAAATTTTCAACACGAGCACAAATTATTTCAAAAAATACCTTCCAGTCATTTCTGTAGCAGTCACGACAATATACAGAGCAGAGGAAATATAAAATCAACGTTAATCCTGGGCAGTAGCAATGCCATTCCGGCAAGCTAACAGAGTGTACACATGCATGATGTACCAGAATAATTACCAGTCCACTCGGGTACTAGCCCACATTCCATGCAGGATTTAAACCAGCCTTATAACGCCCACCTCCGAATAGAAACCCAGGTCAACACAGAAAAATTAACAATATCAATGAGCGTTGACATAAGCTCAATTCATCAGAATCAGATCGAATTTTTAATAACCATAAGATACCGTATAAGTCATCCTTCGAAATTCCTGAAAAAAATCATAAATAAACAGCAATTATCAAATTTGCTCAGCATGCAATAGCAAGCGAGCATCACAAGATTTCCAAATAATCGATTCAGGTTCAATATTAGAGTTTTCTAGGCAATAACATGCTGATATCAGTACATAATTTAGAGTTCGGCATTAACCATAAATAGATCAAATGAGTACTTACGAGTATGAGTCGTCTGAAGAAGGGCTTGGACGAAAGTCCTTACCCAGGGTTCAGATAGAATCCCTTACCTGGATCCGCAGCTAAATTATCCTAACCGGAAAGTCTTTAGCTTTAACCTAAACAGAATAATCGAGTTATCAGAACACATACTACAACACAGTATTAAGTTTTATAACTTAATACGGACTCACACATACTCCCAAAAATGAACATTCCCCACCGCGTATGTAAAATTACCAAAATACCTCCCTCGGACTTAAATCACCCAAACGGCCTTCCCGTAAGTAGAATCACCAAAATAACCCTATTGTATGTCAATTTACACAAAAATACCTTTCTTAGGTCAAATTACCAAAATACCCCTTTGGGGTGGCAAATTACCAAAATACCCCTCGTTACACGTAATTCATCAAAATGACATTTTTCGTAAGCAAAATCACTCAAATACACTTACCGTATATAAATTTATACCCTTTATGGGTAAAATTACCAAAATACCCTCTCAGGTGGTAAATTACCAAAATACCCCTGGGGGTTTCCGGCACCAGAAAAATTTCAAAAATATCTTAAGATGCTATTTTAAGCATCCTAATATCATTTCTGGCTTAAAAAGTATTTTAAAGAATTTTTGTCTGAAAATCTCGAACCGGTGTCTGGATCGAGCGCCAAAATAGCCAGTTTCGCGAAAAATACCTATTGGCCTAAGAAGGGCCTCATTATAATAAGGTTTTCATAAAATTTTCAGATTAAAATTGTTTCGTTTGCTATGCTAAATAATTGGATAAATTTCATTAATCGGTGCCCCAAATTAGCGTCTTTCGCGAACACAAAAAATTCTCAAAAAAGTCCAGAGCGTACGTCTCGTAAAAATATTGGGGGCTACTGTTTGGAACTTTGTCCAAATAAAATTTTAAACATGTTCTAAAAATTGGTAAAGAAACTGTTGGGAGAAATAAGCTTTAGCGACACTTTGCAGTTAACTTTAATTAACCCAGCTTCACTGTACTGTTCACCATCCCTGTTCTTCCCTCTCGGCAGCCCACTTCCCAGGTAACACACTCACAAACCCACAAGCCACTCAGTATCACCCTCCTTCATTTCCCTTCACCTATACATACATATCCAAAATTCATACTAATACACAACAAAACACACACACGTATGCACCTTATATTCTCACATTCACACACATATGAACACACACGCACAGAGCAAACACACACTAACCCACTGAAAAACACACACAAATCTCACATGCCCTAACACCTTAGAAATTCATGGAAACCTCACAATTCCATTTACCAACTTCGTAAACCCTCACAACAACCTAAGATTATTCAAGATATCACTTGATTACACTTGTATATAAACACATATATATACACGCACCCTTGGTACACACACAGTTATACACACACACACACTAGGCACACCAAAAGTATTCACAAAAAATACATACTAAGGGTTAGAAGAATTACCCTTGAAAACCTTTCCCAAATCTCTCTCGAATTTTCTGTTGATTTTCGGTTTGCCCACCTGTTTTTCTTCTCTTCCCTGCTTGCTCTGTTTTCTTCTTTCCTTCTCTGTTTCTTTTTTTGTTCCTGTTTGTTCTTCCCGAAATCACTTTTGTTTCTCTCTTTTTTTTTTCTTCTTGTTCTTTTGTTTCTTTCATTTCCTTTTATAACACTTGTCCTTATCTTATATTAAATCCAAACTAGTCATCATCACACAGAGAGAGAGAGAGAGAGAGAGAGGTGGCAACTCCACATAATCTGATGTTTAAGATTTTGACACCTAAGTACAAATTTTCAAGAATTGCAAATTATCCCCCAAATTTTCCATAATTGCAAAATAGACCCCAAATCTTATGTAATTATAATTAAACCCCAAAATTAGTCTTATCTTGATTGATTAAATCAAATGCCACTAAAACATACGCTACCACCCATTTGATTATTTTTCATCACTAGAAACATTAATTTACAATTATGCCCCCTAAGTTTTTCAAAATCACAAAAATGCCCCCAAAATTTCAAAAATTATATTTTTGTCCCAAAGTCTTTTTAAGCTCATATGCACTACTAATATTCGAGCATTGCCAAAATTTAACCCCCGTTTATTTTTTTCGGAGCACAGATGGTTATTTTAACCAACTCTCAAAGTTTGGGATATTACAACAGATTTTTTAAGCGACGGTTGTTTCCGTCGCTAGAAGTGCGTCGCTAAAAATGGATTAAAAGACTACTTTTAGCAACGAACCTTTCACAATGGCATCGGTCTGTCGCTAAAAGTCACGCGACCTTATTATTTTCCCTTGTCTTTTCTCCCCATCGCACTTTTCCTATCTCTCTCTCTCTTCCTCCACCGTTCCCTCTACCCCCTCCACCATACATCCCCACCTCCGTCCCTCCCCACCACCACCCCGGTGACAGGCCCCTGCTTCCATCCCTCCCCACCAGGCCCCCATTACCCACCACACCGCCCTTCCCTCTACCCTCATATCTGCCACCCCCATAGCCACCTCGCCGCCCTGTAGTTACCCCACCACTGCCACAGCCACCCCACAGTTGTGCCACCACTCCACAGCCGACTGCAGTCGCACCATCGCCACAATTCCTCCCCCTCCGCTGCACCACCACCCTCTGTCGCCTTTCGCCCGCCACTGCTGCTGCTTTCCATGCGCCACTGTCGTCGTCCGCCTTGCACCACCACTGCCCGAACTCACTTTTTTTCCCGGTTAGAAATTATAGTATGCTAGAAATTATTTATCTTATTGAATTTGTTGTAATGTTGGAAATTATAATATACCAGAAATTATTTATCGTATTGAATCTGTTGTAATATGCTAGAAATTATTTATCGTATTGAATCTATTGTTATAATGTAATTGTATTCAATCTATTGTTACGTAATTGCATTTGATTTGTTATAATATAATTGAATTTAATTTGTTGTAATGTAGTTGTATTTAATTTGTGTAATGTAATTGTATTTAATTTGTTGTGATGTACTTGTATTTAATTTGTTGTGATGTACTTGTAACAATTAAACCCTAATTACCCCTAATTTGTTCCCAAGTAACCCTAATCGAACCAAATTAACCCTAATCAAACCCTAATTATCCCTAATCTAACCAATTAACAATAATTAACCCCGAGTAACCCTAATTGAAGGAATTAACCCCAATTAAACCCGATTAACCCTCGCTGAACCAATTAATTGTAATTAACCCTGATTCAATTCAATTGAACCAATTAGCCCTAATTAATTCCGATTTACCCTTATTGAACCAATAAACCCTAATTAGCCCTGATTAATCCTAATTGAACTAATTAACCATAATTAGCCCCGATTAAACCAATTTTGACCAGTTAACCTTAAACCCTAAACCCTAATTAAATACTAATTAGCCCGGATAAACCCTAATTACCCCTAACGAAGCCTAATTAATCTACGTACATCCAAATTACTCGAATTACATTCGAATTAGCCTAATAAAGCCTAAGTACATCCAAATTACTCAAAGTACATGTTAGAATTATTCTGATTTAAATTTTTGTGAAATATCCTTTATTCCATTAAATGCAAAACTTACATGCCTATGTTTATGTACATTCTACATAGTACACTAAACCCTCAATTAATCTGTAGTATCCCTATTTCATCAATCCCCCATGCCCTACATAGTGCTATATTCTTGGCATTTGCTGTGACTTGTTGAACAATTTAGATTATAGTTAATTAGAATTATTTTTTTTCAAGTTATTTTGATGTCGAAGTGTTCTTTCTGATTTCCAGAATCCCACCAGAAGGGGTAACCGTAAAAAAATGATTTTGATTAACCCCGATTAACCCCTAACACATCCCTAGTTAACCATAATTAACTATAATTAACCCTGATTCACCCTAATTAAACCTAGTTAACCCTGATCAACCCTAATTAACCCCCATTAATTGTAATTAACTCCGATTCACCCTAACTAAACCTAATTAATTATTATTAAACCTAAATAACCCTAATTAACCTTGAGTAAACATAATTAACCCCAATTAGCCCCAATTAACCCTCAATTAATCCCGATTAACCCCTAACACGTTCTTAGGTAACCCTAATTAACCCTAACTAAACTGTAATTAAACCCTATTAATATATTCCTAATTAACCATAATTATCCTAAATACAATCTAACCCTAACTGTATACTTAAACCCTGTCTCAATCACAGAGGGGACAATACCAACTTTGCGAATGAACTCAACGAATTCTAAAGTGACTCAATCCTTATTAATACATTAACTCTAATTAACCTAAACCCTAATTAACAGTAGTTAAGTCTACTTAAACCCAATTAACCCTATTTAGGCTCGAATTAGCCTTATCAGCCCCAATCAGCCAGCCCTAATTAAAACTGGTTAACCCTAATTTATTGTTAATTTAATCTCTAATCAGCCCTAATCACCGCTGATTAACCTAATTAAACTGTGATTGTCCTGATAAATCATAGACACACCCTAAATAAATCCAATTAGGGTAATTAACTATAATATGTTGTAGTTAGGCTCAACTAGCCCTAAGTAGCCTGAATTAATCCCTGAATAACACTAATTGAGTCTAATTAAATAGAATTAACTGTAATCAACCATAAATAGCTCGAATTGCCCCAATTGCCCCTATATGACACATTAACTCGGCATTTTCACCTTAATTAGCTATTATCTATTTAGATTCGGTACAAAATTATTTGGTTATAGTGAACTTGAGCAGAGAAATTAAATCATCATTCATAAATCCTTCAATGTCTAATGATCCACCAAATCGGGATTCTCAAGTAATCCCAGTGCTTTTGGTTGGTAAGTTATGGACTCAAAAATTTTCCTTAGTGCATCATGTTGAACCATCTCGTCTAAGATCTTATCTTCCGAGACTTCAGATAACACTTTTGGCTCGCAACTCTTCATGTCTGTAGAAGATTAAAGGTCTTTCTCAGTCTGTCGCAGATATTTCCTGCCCTCCATTGTTCCTAAGGTAATTATGTAACAACCCGGAATTTCCAAAACAATCACTCAATCACTTACATTAAAACAAGATATCCTTAAACTCATCAAAATAATACCACAAGCTTTTCAGAGCAACTAAACCATCAATTAATCATAGTCCTAATATCATCGATATAACATGAAATCTAAGTCTGAAAATCTCAAATACCAATATTAACCCACGCAGGGGTTCTAATTACCAAGGCTAAAGTTTAAAGTTCTCTTTTTCCTTGCTTGGCTCTAATCCACATAGGCAACCTCATCCTAAAGCTGGCTATCACCTGCAGAAAGGAAGTCAAAGGAGAGTGAGCTTTCAAGAGCTCAGTAAGGTCGATCAAAGATTTAAAATCACAAAACGATTCGGACGATTTTTCATATAAAACTTTTGAAGGGTATTTTCAATGAAATACAACACTTAGACAAAGATGAACAAAACGAACGATTTTACATTCAAGTCCAATAACAACTTTTTGAGGGATTTTGCTTTCGATGAAATCACTACAATACGATATAAACATAGGGATGAGTATTCAACTCAATCCCTTAAATAATAGGCATTTGAAACACTTCGGATACGATAAAGCATGAATGGATAATATTCAAAACAGTTCAAGCGTAATAAAACATAGACATGAAACATTGAACATGAGCAGTACAGAAGCAAAGCCACCCCGACAGTGCTCGATACACTTACATACTTACATATGCATATGTACACTGACTAGTCCGTCCATCTAGGTACTAGTTAAACCCATCCAACAGACCATCCTTATAACGCCAACAATACAGACCATCCTTATGGCTCCCAAGTTACTAACTCATGTCAACATTGAGAAGTAATAAATAGAATTCAGAACATTTTATGATAATTGAATCGATAAAACAAATGAGAACAAACAAGGAATTCCAAACGATCGCTTAAGGTTCAAGTTAGGGTTTCATGAACAGTTTCAAAGCAAACGTTTTTCTTTCAATCATAGAAATCAACAATCAGTGTATTTTGTAAAACTGTTATTATAAACATTTGAAACAGAATAACGAAATGGGGTTCGGATAGAAATCCTTACCTCGGTCCAAGCTAAGCGATATGCTACCAACCTCGATCAGTATTTTCTGAATAAACCTAGATTGGCAAATTCATAAGTTAGCACACAATCTATGCTACATTACTATTTACCTAATTTTAACTACCCACCGTGTGCTCACTTCTAACTCCGAAAACACTCAACTCAAAGCGCGTCTCGCTCGCGGCCAACCTAACAGAGAACCCAGTAGGCTCGTTAATGCGTAACAATATTCCAAATTACTATAAATTAAAAGAAACCACTTTTATAGCTTCAAACATTATAATAAGTCAAAATATGAATTTTCAGAAGTTTTGAATATTTTCGAATTAAAATAATTTCTTTATATACAATAAAAACTCATATATTTCCAAAAATACTTCCAGCCGTACAATAAGTCCCATAGTTTTTGTAACAGATTCAAAATATGAATAACAATCATAGAAATTTAAATCAGAAATTAAAAAGCATTAAAACTATTTTTCAAATATTCATTTTGCTAGAAATAATGCGATATGGAAACCATAGCAAAATCAATCCCAAAAATCATCAAACTTTTATTGAGTCTTTATTATACTATAAAAACATTACTATAATTTTTTCCAAAACATTTTCAGGGTTTAAAGACTCCAAAAGAATTTTCCAAATCTGAAATTACAGAAAATAATAATAATTCATACGATCTCAGAAAATTATAAAATTCTTCCAAGAATTCTAATATAGCCTATCGTACTATACTGTAAAGTTTCGCATGCTAACAATAACCGTGCGCTAGTTAACGCACGTGTCGCGTTTAACGCTAACCAAATTTATCCGTTCCGTACTTCTCTTCTTCTTATCTTCTGCTTACAGTCCAAACCCCAACAGCCAACAGCCCCTTAAACCCTCTCTTTATTTCTTTAACACACACACAAAACTCACATCTGTATACACTCACACCCACAACACATACCATCCCACTCTCTACAGACCCCTCATTTTTACTAGCTTCATTTCCCACACCTAAAACCTCTAAACCCATTTCACCACAGTAGCCGTCCTCTCCCAAACACTCACACATATATGAACACACATGAGTACACAACACATGTACTATCCCCCTCACAGAGCAACTCTCATGGCTGCACATAATACCTACACTATACCCACTTTACACTCGCATAAGCACACACTCATGGACATGGCTTACATACACACCAACTCACTCTTCTAATACCCACAAGATTTTCTCACAGACACACAAGTATGCACAATACCCACTCTTGCACAGCTAGCTACTGCCTCACTCACGCACACCTTCCACAGACACTCACACACATACACATATGCACCTAATGCACTCACTCTTACACAGCTACTGCCTCATGGCAGTAGCTTCTCTCCTTCGCGCAAAACACACACTCGTGCACTCCTCTCCACTGCCATGGCAGATTTCCCTATTTCCTGTGATACCCCAAATATTTTCATAAACACACAATCGTAATCCTTCCAAAATCTCGCGGTTCTTTCATGCCTCACACAGCCACACTCACACCAAAACACCCCATTCACAGTGACCCCTAAACACTCATATACACGCACATTACGCAGCAAATTCTGAACCATACTACTCACAACCATCATGCACTTACTCACACAACACACCCTCATTATCGACCACCAAATTCTCACAACACTCCCTCACGGTACACTCATTCGCACACTCGAACATCTACGGCAGCCACCACTCCTTCTCACAGCTTCTCGCACAGAAAAATATATCCCCGTAAACCCTTCATGGCAGTTCCTTCCACTGCCCATAAGCCCACAAGGCACTCACGGTATAACACCAAATACACATATACTTTTGCATAATATATACAACCCACGAATACCCCCCTTACAATTCCGTAAAAATTGAGTAATTCAGGAAAATTTTGGCCAGAAAACTTACCGGAATATGGACCCTTCGCCGGATTTCGACACAGCTCCTTCCCTTTTCCTCTCTCGGTATCTCTCTTCCTCTCTCGGCCGTTTCCAGAAGGTATGGGCAATTCTAGGCTCGGCTGACCCTTATAGTCAAATATATATAAGCAACCCTAATTCTAAACTCTTCTAAAAGTCCCCTAAATTCGTTAGTTATTTCAATTTTTACCTGAAGCTTTTTTTTTTGTTTACTGCGAAATGGCCTGCAATATTTTTTTACGATACTATATTTGCTAGAAAATGTTTGATACGATATTCCGAATCCTTATTCGTCACTAAAAGTTTACCCATAAAATTTTGGTCAAGCTAGTCACTAAACATTTAATTTGCTGCTAAAAGTTGTTAGAAAATAATAGCGACACTAAGAAAAATATATTCGCTACTAAAACTTTTAAATAATTCCGAAAAAGGATAGGGGTGTTACAAATTAGATGGTATATATTCACAGTTTTCTTCTAACCAATCATGTATGCCCGACATATGGCTTGCCTTTCAATTTATGGGTTCCAACCAATATCAAGCAAAATAACTCTCGACGCCCCAACCAGGGCCGATTACGGCTAACTCGAGCTAAATAGGGTTAATGCTAATGAGGGCTAATTCGAGCTAAATGAGATTTGAAAGGCAAGCTATGTGAGGCATAAATTTGGTTGGGGCGTCGAGATTTGTGTTGCTTGATATTGGTTGCAATCCATCAGTTGAAAGGCAAGCCATATGTCGGGCATACGGGATCGGTCTGAAGAAAACTGTGTGTATTTATCATCTAATTACCTTAGTAACAATGGAGAGCAGGGAACGTCTGTGACAGGCTGAGAAAGATCTTGTCTCAAAAAGTTTTCTCTTCTACAGACATGGATAGTTGCGAGCCAAAAGTGTTATCTGACGTCCTGAAAGATAAGATCTTAGACGAGATAGTTCAACATGACGAGCTAAGGAAATTTTTTGAGTCCATTACTTACCAACCAAAAGCTCCAGGTTTACTTAAGAATCCCGATTTAGTGGATCGTTAGATATTAAAGGATTTAGGAATGATGATTTTCTTTACTCAAGTTCACTATAATCAAATGATTTTGTAGCGAACCTAAATAGATAATAGATAATTAAGGTGACAATGTCGAGTTTATGCGTTAATTAACAGCAATTAGGGTAATTCGAGCTATTTAGGGTTGATTACAGTTAATTACAACTAATTAGACTCAATTAATGTTATTCAGGGATTAATTCGGGGTACTTAGGGCTAGTTGAGCCTAATCAGAACATATTATAGTTAATTACCGTAATTGAGTTTATTTAGGATTTGTCTACGATTTATAAGGACAATCAGGGTTTAATTAGGTCAATCAGGGCTGATTAGAGATTAAATTAGCAGTAAATTAGGATTAATGAGGGTTCATCGATCAGTTTTAATTAGGCTAATCGGAGTTTAAATTAACAGTGAATTTGGGTTAATTAGTTTACGGCCTCCCCGGTATGATTGTACGTGCCGTGATAAGAGTGTCCCTACCCCCTGCTGCTTCTTCACAGACGCAGACACCGACCGCGGAGCGCTCATCGTTACATGAGGACGAGGTCCGTCGCATTGCTGCGGAAGTTTATAGGAGGATCACGGCACATAATCAGGTACAACCACTATGTACGTTTAATTAGTTAACATTATACGATTGTTATCGAAATTAATGTGTTTGTGCCTTTACATGTGGGGCACTGCTGCTAGACATGCCCCGAGACTCGTCGAACCTTGATCAGCCATTCCCCTCTCCCGAGCCCCCCTCCCCCTTCCACTTGTTCTCCCCTCCCCAATTCTATTAATGTAGCCAGCTCAAGTGCGCTCTTGAATTTTGTATACATTTTATTATTGGATTGTTGTTGTTGGATTGTGATTACATGTTTAGGTATTAAGAAAATAATTTTTTTTTAAAAAAATTAGTTTGACTTTTAGCGACGGACGTTTTTCCGTCGCTAAAAGTCTAACTACTTTAAAGAACAAGTTTTTGCAACGGAATTTCCGTCGTTAATGTTTTAAACGACAAACGTTAGCGACCGAATTTCGTCGCTAAATATTTTACGTAATAAATTATTATCGAAAACAAATTAAATTAAAATACGGAAAATAGAACTAGAGACATAATCTCCGTTGGCAATTGTGTTTGTTCGTCCGTCGTTGAAGGTTGACTTTAGGCTACGGATTGTAAAAATCCGTCCCAAAACTTTTAGAGACGGGATTGTAGACAGCAGAATTTTAGAGACGAGTGTTCCGTCGCTAAAACTCTTTACCGACGGATTTCGTACTTTTAGTGACGGTATTTTCCGTTGTTAAAAGTCCTTATTCTTTTAGTGTCATTCGAAAGTTTGGAAGCACTCTTCTCTTCATCAAGTAAGTCTCCTTCTCCTTCTCTTTCTCATTGTTATATATTACCTTTATCATCAGGATCTGCAGACCATTTTCCAGCGGTGTGCTTAAATGTACCCGCCTTGCCTTCCACTCTCTTCCAATCCGACAACACCCACCTGCTTGTCCACCCCTCTTTTTTTCCAAACAAGGACATTAAAAGGTAAATTAAGTTCAATACTATCAAAAAAACAAATAAACCAAAATCAGTAACATTATGCATATACACAAAGAAGATACACATATTGACTATAATTACGTAAATTTTACGGGAATCAGATAAAAAAGTTGAAACCTCACATATTGACAGCAGCATCATGCATATACACAAAGAACATACACATATAGAGAAGTGTGTGCATGTGTATGTGACACATAAAAAATGGTATGAACGGTAAAAAATTTCAGCTATCGATCTCATGCATTAAGAGCATGTCACATTAGTCTCCCAGAAACTTTAACGCATTTAGTCCCAGCTTGGCTGACGGTTTTTCCCAAAGAGAAGATCAAAAGATAAAAGAAACACGATATTAATCACAACAGAGAAAAAACCATAATCAGTAGCAAATCTACTTCGCGCCAACCAAGGATGCCTATATAGACTTCATAAGATACAAAGCATCTAAACATTTCAGTGAACTGAAATTGTGATTAGATATCAAATAAGTATTACGGAGTATATGACTAGTCAAACTAGCACAATACAATGAGCAAAGTCGATGTAAACAAAAATAACGAAAGGGAGCGAGCAGGTAACTGGGTACTGATCAAACCTCTTTTAAACACCCCCACTACCCTTCTTTTCTGAATTCCCCAGCTCACATTAAAGCAAAGAAAAAAGAGGCAAGAATCCCCTAGATAAAGAATGATGTTCGCGTATGTCTGTGTGGAGTGAGTTAAGAGCATGGGTTTGACCAATAAACTTCTCAGCTAATCATAGCAAATGTCATACTGTGATACTAGTAGCAGCAACATTTTGTTGATTCAGAGCATCTGGGAAAATCTAATCAAATGATTTGAAGCTTTGCACCAGAGAGTTTTCATAAGCAGGATTAGAGAAAATGTAACTCTTCTAAAAAGAGAAATTGTGGGCAACTCTACTTTGTAGTACCTTCGAATCGTTCTTCGAAAATGACTTCGGAGTAAACAAAATCTGTGAGAAAGACTGTGTGCAAAGTCAGAAGCAGAAACAGGAGCTTAATAAGCGCTTCCATCGCCCGAGGAATACAAGCTCCGCCACTTTGGGCAGAGTCTGCTGAGTGCTGAGAGAGAGAGAGTGCAAGTGTATGCCAAAAGTCCAGTCTGTCTTTACGAGGAAAGTTCTTAAGGACAAGAGAAGTCTGTTGGGACTACAGGAGTATGACACTGTTGTCCTTCTTAAGCCGCCTAAATTGACAGAAATAAATTGGGTTCAGAGATAAATTACAGCTAAGGATTATACTCCAATATTTTCTTGATTGTCTCAAAAAATTGAACACTTTTCAAATTAAGAAAAATTATGTAGGTATTTTTTTATATTTATTTTTTATATTTTTCTCTCCACATTTAATCTTCCACTAACCCATATGTCTTTTTGTTGGGCCACTTTATCCCCCGTCTCCCTTCCCTACGGGAGATAAAATGATAAATGACTTATATCCTTAATATACGTGTGTAAGTCAAAATGGAGCAACTTTTTTTTAAAACGCAAGTCAAAATGGAGTATTTTATTTAAATTACTATGTATATCGATCGAATGGAATGATTATGGCATTAAATTTTTTTTTTTGTGAAAAGACAGTTGTCTTGAGCCTTTTTTCCTCTCGTACTCGGATCACCAGCACCATCTTTGTCAGATTTACCCTGCAACTCCAACCACCACCCACCACCACGACAACATTGCAACACCACTAACCTAAACCTACTTATAAGCTACAATAATTCTCCATGATCAAACAAAAGAAAAGGCCAAATTCTTGTAAACCACAGAATATGCACACAAAAACATAGAGATAGATGGATAAAGCGTTCATTCTGCACATATATTACACGGGAAAGAGAATGTATTTCGAGTCTACCATCCGCACTGACTTCTTTTGATTCTCGATCAGGTGATGGTCTTCAGTAGGAATGGTTTAAACATGTACAGGCTGTTGTACTTTTAGCTTGAATCGATCCGGGGCCTTGCTCGTGCTTCCTCTGTGGAATTTTGTTTCTGAAGCTGCTCACCATACGATCTAACTTAGTAATAGCTTCCTACTGGATGGAGTTGTCATCTAGATTTACATTTTATGTTTTGGTTAATGCTAGAGGGGTCAAATCCTCTCAACTGTGGCGTACGTATGCTGAACACTGATTCCGGTATATATTTTCATCTTACCCCAAAAAAAGATGGATAAAATGAGGTGAGGCTCAGATCTAGGTAGGATCAGACAAGAACTGTCGTTCCTCCATGGCTGCAACACCAAGTTGTATGTGAGAGAGAGAGAGAGAGAGAGAGAGAGACTCACCCGCCCTCATGTGTTTTCAGTTTTGCCCCGCCAAGATTGGCTCATATAAAAATAGATACATCATCACAGCCTCTTTTACCTTACACGAATGGATTTATAGCAGCAACAACAACCAATGCAACATATGTTCTTCTTTTCTTTTCTCTTTTTTGGGCCTTAAAGGGCTTGTAGACACCCAAAAAATTTTGCTAGTCATGATATAGAATTATGTTAACTAGTCAAGTATTTAACGTGGCAAAAAATACAACTTTAAGTGTTGACATATAAACGGGATATACGAAAATTTATATCCAGACTAAAGTTAAATCAGAAGGATTCATCCTCAAAATCAAATAAATGGTTAGTACACCATAGAATAAAGTCAAGTTGACTCAGAATTATTGTTATACAAAGGGAGACAAAAATCTCTTTAATTGAGAAGTCAAGGTCCAATTTATTAGTTTTCCTAAGTTCAGTCCACTACCAAGCCTATAAATAAAGGGCTTGCGGTAGAGAAGAAAGAATGCACGGTGTCTGTGGGCAAAGTCAAAGCTATGTCGAAACTCTATCGTCTCAAGATTTCTTACACTTTGTGCTTCATTTAAAGAACAATGCACATTAATCTAGTGATGTTCTTTAATCGATCACGAAAAATAAGTTCTTTCTTATCTTGAATAAAAAAGGAACTCATCTTTAACTTTCGCGATTCTACAAGTCAATTGTTCAAGACAAAGTATTGAAGCCCTCAATCAAGTACCACTTCGACGATCTTCCAATCGTGAAGATTGAAGAATTCAAAGTCAGCAGTTTAAAATTAAGCTATGTTAGCCCTCAGACAGTGACCAAGCCAGAGATGAATCAGAGGTGCAAGAATCCCAGAGTGGCATAACCCTTTATTATAAATTGGTAAATTCAATTTTGTGCATGTGTTTCTTGTCTTGCAGCTTAGACACATAAAATTTTGTGTATGTCGTTGTTGCTTTAAGAAACATAGAATTTACGGGCTCTAATGAGACTAGTGAAGGGATCATCAGTGTGGAAGAAATTTGGAAGAAAGTGAAGAGGCGGATAGAGAGACAAGAACGATATGTATACATATTTAAGAGAAGTATTGGTATTTTTAAGTTCAGAATTGGTATTCTAAGTTCAGAATTGGTTACGTCAGCCAAAACTATTTGTTAGAGTCGAATCCTGATATTGGGAGACTTTGATATAATTTTTCACATTTTGAATACATGTGTCCATTTTGTGAAAAACTATGTCTTTAACTGTAATTTACTTCTAAACTCAAGGATTATCCCAAAAATAAATAGTGCAGGCCGTTCATCTCAGATAAATTACATTGACCTCCCCTTGCGTCAATATCATAACTACATGAGTGCAACTTAGGCTGGACAACCCGTGTCAGCCCGTAAAAATTAGGCATAGACTTACCTTTACTAAGGTCCTAGTGGACGTAAGCACAAACTTTTGAGCTTGTACAAATTAATGGTTGGGCACATGCAAATGTTTACAAAGGCCCGTCCAGTTCGTGGGAATTCCACCTCGTCCAATTTTTATAAAACAAAAATTATGAATCTAAGCCTTTATGAGTACAAATTATGTATATTTTCTCTAGTCTTTAAAACCTTTAAGCATACGGATTTAGATACCTTTGAAACTTTGTTTCTTATTATAAGAGTAGACTTCTTAAGATCATCTTGAGATTCCTGTCTTTTTCTTTTACTTTTATTTTGTCTTAAAACTTTGTTTCCGTGCTTATATTAAGATCCATTTTGAAACTTTACGATACTTTTTTTTTATCATACTAATTAGTATACCTGGGTGGTAATTCATATACTTAAAAATTAAGTAAAAAAAGATCTAGACTAATTAGTAGACTTTGAGGGTAATTGATGTGCTTAAAAATTAAGTAAACCAAAACTTATTTGTGACAATTGACAACCTGTGGGCAACCCGTGCCCACCAAAATTGTCATAGGCCGGGCATAGACAAACACTTTTCAGCTCAGGGTTGGAGTTGGCTGGTCATGAACACGAATTCTTGAGAGTGAGATGGGCAAGGGACCCTTGGATCTATCCAGTTCGCCCAAGTTATAGCCCTAGTAATGTATATAGAGAAACCAACTTTTATGCGAATTTAATGGCGAAATAGACGGTTCGTCATCCAATTAGATACCAATGACGGAATGACGGGCCAATATTCTTGCACAACCTCGTGCATATCATGATGTATATTTCTTATTTCATCTAAAAATGTACATTACTAGTGACAGTCAAGGGAGACCACCATCCTATGAGTTCATCTTATCTCACTCAACTCATTGTTTGCTCGGACTGGTTATGGAACTTCTGGCTGGTGGTTTATGGTATAAACAAAGTACATATGCAGGTTGAAAAAGGGCATGCAGGTACTTTTGTTGCTAAACCACTTCTGGCTGATGGCCAAGCTGAAAAGGGCATGCATGAAGTTTTGTTGCTAAACCAGGGCTTTTATAAGCCCTGAAAGCCAACAGAAGAGTAACGTGCACCCTTTATTACATTGAAATCTCAAGGTTGGTTCTCGGTTGTGTGGAAAAACCATAAAATAGACACTTTAAAAATGACCTTCAACCCACCCAAAAAAAAATAAAAAAATTTTGACCTTCAAAGTCAACTGACCCAGTCAACTGCCAGGATGCTCAACCATTGACCAAAGCTGCCCACAGCCGCCCCATCTCATCACAAAGCCGGCCGGCACACGCTCCTCTCTAAAAGCGATCTACGATACATAGGAAGGATGATCTGAATAGTTGGATGTTATGTGATCCATCATCACCCATTATTTGCCAACCTTCTCATTCTCATTCACGGACAAACTAATTCGAGCTTATTGTTCTTATTTGATCAAATCAATCCACTCTTGTATTTCAATAGCATGTTTCTTTCTAATATCTCCAACTTGTAGTATTTAAGATTTTCATTTCTGAGGCTAATTTTGTAATGATCTTCATATAACTTTTAAACTTACGAGTTACAACTGAATGCATGATGATACTCATTCATTTGAGCATATGGCTTGTTTTGCCGCTTGCCAGCTCTCTACATGTTGTTTCCTTTACCGAAAGGCTAAAAGCTAGTTTAGTTCGTTCATTAGCGGTAAGTGAATTCAAACACAAACACGAGCTCAAGCTCGGGCTCGGTTCATGAAGCTTGAACAAACGAGCCAAGCCGAGCTCAAACTTATCATCATTCTCACGAAACGAACACACACTTATGTATGCTTTACGAACTCGAGCAGAGCTCAAACATAAATGCAAGATAAACGAACGAGCCTGAACTTGGGCATGTTCGACTCGAACTTGGTTTGTATACAGCCTTACTTAGCCCACTCAGTCTCACTGTTTTTCCGGAATAATTATGGACCTTCTGGCCGGTGGTCTTGGGTTTAAACAAAGTACATATGCAAGCAGAAAAGGGTATGCATGTATTTTTGTTGCTAAACCAGGGCTTTTATAGCACTGAAGCCACCAGAAGACTGATGTGCATCATTCACATTGACATCTCAAGGTTGGTTCTGTGTGGAAACACCGTATAATAGACACTCTAAAAATGACCTTCAAAGTCAACTGACCCAGTCAACTGCCAGGATGCTCAACCATTGACCAAAAAGTTCTTGGTCTTTTCTTCTAATAAATAAATTTCGTCCCATCTCTTTTGCAAGGGTTTCAAGCCTTCTGCTGCTTCTTCTTCTTCCTTCAATCCAGGGACACATTTATCCCAGTAAGCACTATCCTAGGCCTTGACCAAATACTCCAGCTTACCTTTATCAGATATGAGTTTTATTCTATCTTACCAGTGAATTCACAAAGAAAGAGGACAAACACATCGGTTTGAGGTACCAACGGTACTGTTCATAGGACTTGAAATGATAAATTATAACTTCGAAGTCCTCAAATGCGATTGCCTGCTATCATCCACCTTATCCGGATTTAATATCCTAAACACAAAATCAAGGAAGGCACAGACCACGGGCAAATCACGCATGTACAAGCATATGAAATCCATCCTGCCAGGTTAAAAAGCCTGCTGCCAAGCACAATTCTGAGGCATGAAGATACTATATTTAACCTAACGAAAATCCTGCCATGACATTATACTTAATTATACTAACAAGGCCGCAAGAGGTACAACATTGAAACCCTCTATAAGCTACTCAGATTTTATCCTACTAAAGCATTAAAGCTGACTCGGATGCTTTCTACAAAAACATAACGAAGAAAAGAAAAGAAAGAACAAAGGAGAAGGGCAATGGCAATTTCGCAATGCAAAAAGATTCTGATGGGAAGTACAACCAATAAGTACTATTACCAATTCCTTGAAGAAATGGACCATCCAGCACTCATATTGCATGGGCTTGCCCACGTCACCAGCTTAATTAACGAGATCTTCGTTTTCCCTACTTTTTTTAACCATGACATAAATTACAACACGCGCGCTGCAGTAGTCTGGATGCCACTGTGCTTGGTCGATACGCCCAACACTGAACTCCTTCATTGCAGCTTCTAGAAAGTATTCAAGGATAGCATCTGCAACACGAACACAATCTTTAGATCTCTGAATATACATACTAGATGAGAAGTAAAAGCTCATACCATTTCGAAGTTCTCCAGCCAAAATAATAGTTGTGTGGGTACCACAGAGCTGTACAAGTGTAGTCAACAGATCCATCACTGCTCCCTCGCTGTAGATGACATCCGAGCCGAGTACTGGATACAGATTTTTCTCACATAAGAATGTGAATTAAGTAAGAAACCCACAACCTAAGAATGATTTGATTCTAGGTTAGAATCTGTTGGGGAGGACTCTCTATGATCTAAGGTCAGTTCATAAAGTGGTAGAAGTAGACAAATCACACTGTACTATTTTGAATATGTACATGCCGGATAACAGAGCAAAATTCAGTCTGAACATATTCATCTATTGATATTATACTTATAAAATTTTCGCAATATCTATCAGCCTGCAAAACCAACTTAGACCATCACAACTCTACTTGAGCATGTGAATTTCTCACTCACATTTGCAACACTTGCGCAATGCTAAGGTTGCTTCACTGTGACCTGGAGGTCATGGACTCGAGACATGAAAGAGCCCCGCCAAAGTAGCGGAAGTAAGGCTGCGTACATTAACCGTAGCTGTCCTGTGCACTCATTGCAATTTACGTGCCCAAATTGTTTAGTTGAAATGCATTCACTTCGACCTTGTTTGCCAGGCAAGCATACTTGTAACTTTGAATACATGTACTAACATTGATAGGACTAGACTAGCATGGTAGTACATTGGCAATTTGTTGAGAATGATCATATACTGCCAAATATAATACCACCCGAAGACACAGATTCAGTTAACTGCTTCAGTACGATTCTGGTTTACGTTTCTTTCCAATTAACTTGCTTTTTTAGGCTCAAAAATCATGAAAATTACTACTCTGTGTGCTGAATATCATGTATGCGTAATGCGTTTATGATTGTCAAACACTTGAAAGTGCATCTACATTTAATTATATATTCAGGAGCAAGAGAGAAACGTGGGAGAATTCTTACCATAATCAGGCAAAGGATTACACAATTCTGGGTCTGGATCATCCCCCCAAACAAGCTCATTCACAATTGCAGAACCCCGCAGATCTCCATATAGATTGGCTTCAATGTTCTTCTTCAATAACCTCAGTCTATCCGGCATATCCGTAAGAATAATTTGAGCACCTAAAAGAGCTGCAATGCAGCTGGAAACACAATTTAAGAAAAGGCTAATCCAAGAGAGAGAAGCAACAAGATTTTGAGAAATTATTTAGAGAAAAAAATTATTTTTCACGTCAATTGTAAGAGTAGATAAGCATAAGATACAAGCACCCATCATATAAAACATCTCTACGGTAGGTATATATGACAGAAAAAATGCCATCTCACGAGCTGTAAGAATATCACAGACGAGGGATTTACCAAACAAAAGCCCATATTGTAACAAAGTTTAAATGGTTAGGATACAATAAGCAACATTATTACCCAACTAATCCACAGCCAGAGCCTAATTCAACAACCTTCTTGCCTTGAAGACCAATCATTCCTACTTCAACAGCATATTCTAAGAACTTCCCCAAAACCACCCCGCTGTCCCACATCACTGCTCCAGTTACTCCAGGAGTACCCTGCATTTCAAGGCAACTAACGCTTAACTCACAACACTAACAAAACTAACAATTTCCATACAAACTGACAAAGAGGTCAATAGAATGATTAAGTTGTCTTACTGATTCCAGTAGATGTAGAATGTATTCAGTTTACAGAAATTTCACGCTGAACTATTAACTAAACCAACAAACTTGGATAAAGTGCTGACAAAAATAGCTGCTCTACAAATTGATAACATTTGAAGCTCAGCTTAAATATGGAAAATTTATTGTTCTTAAAGGGTCAACTCCACATTATGGTGCGTTGGTAGCTAAGACGTACTTTTTATTTTTCAAGTCATCTCTTAGATAATCAGATGGTAGAAATTCAAGTATCTTTTATGTATAACAGCTACAACCATAATATAGTAAACTCAAAAATAATGTTTTTGAAAATATTGACTGAACTAACCATGCAAGCGAAAAATGAAATTTTAGAGAGAATCAGGAGACTTAGGAGGCAACTGGTTTAAACACAACAACTCAATTATTATATTTGTAATACTCCAACCCTCAACTTTTTGTTAATACGTACACAGGTTAGTACATGTAAACGTTGACATTACTAATGCCCTAACTTGACTCGTCAAACTATACTTATTAACACTATAAAACTTATTTGAGTATAATGAATTTCGCAAAAAGTGGAAAATTGAATGGAAACTGCAAACTGAATTGGGTACTTGGTAATCAAATAAACTGAGAATGCGTACTAAGGAAGAAGGGGACTGGTGAATGGAGAGAGAGCGGCCGCAAGCGTCGAGGTGGAGCTGGTTAGAGGATTGGCGGACCAGGGCGTTGTTCTTGGATAGAGTGGGCTGCTGGAGGCACCACAACAGCATCATCTCCTCTGATGGGTCTCCGTTCAATATCCTAACCTTGCCACCGTACGATCCCATCCCTACCACTATCTCCTCCTCCTCCTCCTCCGCCTCTGCTTCCTCCACTGCCGCCCGTTCGCCGCCCGACATACCTCTACTCGGGCTTTAAAATTTGGTTAGACAAGTGCCCCCTGTAGTTTTGACATTTTGCTTTGGCTTATTACTATTTTTCCCCAATTCTTTTGGACAACTCTCTTTTCTTCACTTTATATTTTCCTTTTTTAATTCTCTTCTTCCCAATTATATCTCTATGTTAGACCACCACCATAATTACCTCAACAGACCACGCCATCATTACCTCCATATCACACCACCATATTCATCCCGTCGTTGCTACACCACGACCGCCACATCCGCCTAACACACTACAAGAAAACAGGTTTTTAGTGACGAAAATTTCCGTCACTAAAAAAGTAATTTCCGTCACTAAAAGTTTTAGTGACGGAAAATTTCGTCACACGATTTCGCCTCGTATACCCTCGTCACTAAAAAGTTAGTGACGGAACGGAATTAACGATTTCGTCACTAACTTCAGTGACGGAATTGAGACATTTAGTGACGGAAAATTTCCGTTACTAAAGGTATTTTATATTTCGAATATTTTTTTTTAAATTTCGTATAAAACAATTGGTGACGGAAAATTCCGTCACATAAATTCGTCACTAAAAATAATTGGTGACGGAAAATTCCGTCACATGAAATACGTCACTAAAATAAATGGTGACGGAAAAATTCCGTCACTAAAGATATTTTATCAATGTTTTATGCTTTTAGCGACAAATCATAATCGTCGCTAAAATTATAAAACAAAAGAAGTATAATTCCGCCTATTTTTTTCAAATCCCATTTTTTTCTCAAACATGTATACAACAAATCCATCAACTCATCAAGCACACAAAATCCATTACTATATCAATCTCCACAAAATCCATTACTACATCAATCTCCACAAAATCCATTAACACAATTTCCATTACCTAATCAACCTCCATAATTTTCATCAACACAAACTCCACAAGTCCACAAACACATAAAATACCAAGTCCAACACAAATCCTAAAATATCATATAGTATCGATCATCCTTAAACATGAAAGTAAGTTGATGTTTGAACATTTCAAATTAAAGAGAGGGGATTAGTTGGTCACTCAATTTCCATCCTCATCAAGGTTATACTCCTCATTGGCATCCAAACCATCATTGTCATCATCACCCTCAGTATTTCTAGATGGCTGCACAATCATATAAAGATAAATTTAACTAACAATTACTAAAAATTCACATCATAAATAATATGGTGAAGCATCATGAATCATATATGCCCGCACATAATCTAATTAGACTACACTTAAGTCATTATCTAAGCAAGCTCACTATTTCCATTACCACGGTGATAGAACCCACCCAAAATCCCTTCCACGCACACATACACACACAATGAATAGTAAATATAGCTCTGATACTAATGAATAACACAATATAGCTCTGATACTAATTACCAAATTATAATTTAGAACTCAGATAATCAATATCAAAATCGCACATTCAACCGATCATTCAACTAAATCGCACATTCAACCCACTATTCAACTATCATTCAACCGACCATTCAACTATCATTCAATTAAATCGCACATTCAATCCAATTAGTCACATCCTCCGTCAATAATCACACGCTAAATCCAATTGGGTCCCATTCTCCGTCAACAATCTCAATAATCTTAATCAATAATCACAATTCAAAACTCAGATAATCAATAATCACAATCAATAATCAATAATCTCAATAATCATCAATCTTCAATCAATTTGGAACTCAGATAATCAATAATCAATATCCACTTTATTTCGGTCTTTCAGCTCTAAGAGATTCAAACCTTAAATTATTGAATTTCTATTTCGGATTTGTAGGTGTTGAAGGTTTAGACCACAATGATTAGTTGATTACAGTAATGAGTTGTAGAGTTGTAGAGATGCATCACGGTAATTGGCAAGATCAGTGGCGAACAGTAGAAAAAATAAAGTAATCGGAATTCAGAACATACCTTTGTCGCCGATTCGCCCACCGGTGGTGAAGACCGAAGAAGACTGGGAGCTCAGAGCCTCAGAGCCGTTAGCGCCGGTGGTCCGGTGAAGTGGAGTGACCGAAGGACAGAGCCACGGAGGTCTTCTTCTTCAGAACAAACAAGATGCAGCAGAGGTGGCCGTCCGTCGGAGATGTGGCCTACGGGGTGGTGTACACCACCCCATAGGCCACATCACTGTCGTGTCACCAAAACTACAGCTATCACTACTGCACCAAACCAACCGTTTCCGCCTCAATCGGCATCATTTACATCTTCCCGGCGACAATGGTAGGGATCTAGTGACAATGAATGTTCATATCTCTCAAATACAAGCTTACAATTAATGCTCTCTTTAATTGAATGTGAAATCAATTCTCAAGCTTTAATTAAATGTGACATTCATTCTCATGTATAAGGCTATAAGCTATGCTCTCTTAAATTGAATTTGAAATTAATAAAGATGAGGGGAGATTGAAAAAAAAAGCTTTGAGAAATTGTAATAATTAAAGGATGCGAACAAGACCAATGAGTGATATAAATGCCCCAAATCACTATATATAGGTGTGCGAAAAAAATATATCCGTTTCAAATTTGATAGGGCATTAAACTTGTCAAGCTACCAATATAGTCGATTGCATTTCTATTACAGTAGACTATATCCTAAAACTTGCTGTTGGAATTTGAATTAAAATATGCAGTCAACTGTATCCCATTTTGAGGACCTATTGTTGTAGTTGGCTCTATTGCCCATAAATCAGTTGTCCCTTTATTTAATGTGAAACACATTTATGCATGCAAGGAAACTTGTGGTAAAATACTAGGTCATTTATAGTTGTCCACATGACTATGTTTATAAGTCTAGTTACAAAGCAAAGAACGATTTGTAAAATTACAATATGACTTCGACTAGTCTTTACAAATATCTTGAAGCATTCCAGCAAGTCTTGTATGCTTCCATATGGGCGATTTTTGATGATCTAATTGTCCATCGCATGAGTATAAGATTTTAAACCTAACGCGTCATGAACTCAAACACTTATTAAACAACTATTAATTGTTAATGTTGGTTATCATCAAACTCATATGTATGCCTAGGTTTAATAACTCTAAGGGTAATAGATTTGTATTTTCAAATTCATTATAGACTGATACGTGCTTGTTCAATTTATTTCTTACATCATTGTTGTTGCGTGCCAACAAATTCTAGCTTAGAAAAAGCTACAGAGTCATCAATTAGTTGCTAAAATGTAACAAATACCACGTTCGTTCAATAATAGGTACAACAAAGATTATCACTAGTTTTAATTCACAGGCATCGGGTGTGTTTCGCAAGAACTTACTGTCAAGACCCATAAATTGTTTGATATGGAGGTAGTTTTTGGTATAACATAGTAATTGAGTGACACGTAAAGTTAAGAAATACTGTCTTAAACTTAAAAATAAAATAAAAAAGTTGCAGCTGCTCTAATATTTGCGAATTAACTTTTAGTTTGATAACTTACCCCTTCTCTCTAACAATATGTATGCTACAAATACTAGGATAGAAAAATGGCATCAAAGCTAGGAAATTGATATTACCTCATAGTCCACTGCATATTGTCACTAAAAAATCTAAAAAGAATTGTATTATATTGATTGCTCCACCAAGAGAGTATGGCCTGGGTCGCTAGACATGGTCGCTTATATCATGATGTGTGCATGACGTGGTGTGTGCTTCTTTCTTTGATGGGGGGGGGGGGGGGGGGGTTTCCCTATGTGACCGTGTGTGTATGTGTGTGTTTCATTCTAGACCAATTAGGAAGACATATATGACTTTATAAAGACAGTCATATCCCTGGACTTTTAATGGCTTTCACGGTCCATCAGCCTTTGGACTGATTTGATTCAAAAATGGTTCTTTAGGCAATCATTTGATGCTTTTGAAATGTTAGGTCTTTAAATTGTATTAGGGTGATACTTTAGGGTACATATTTAGAGTAACTCATAAATTTAATTTGAATACCTGTTTTTAATACTCTAATTGTCAAAGTTGAAAAATAGATGTTAAATCCCTATTATGGTTGTAATTATCAATTGTTTTGTCCCAAAATCTTTCACCAAAATGGTATTCTTTGCTTAAACTTGGGATGCTAGAGCCAACCCTTAATTTATCTTAGTCATGCTCTATTAGACTCCTCATTTATCCATAATTCTATTATTTATTTAATACATTCTACTTTTGGTGGCCTTTACAAGGATTCGATGCACAAGACAAGACCAGAGTGACAATAGATGGAGGTTAACGTGCCATACGCGGTGCGTGTACAAAAATAATGTTAATAATATGAGTTTTGTCAAAAAAATCAAGTATCATCTATAAGTTTTTATTATCATATTCGGTAAAATGAATTTTATATTATGGAAACTAAACATGTCTTTATCAGTAATTATTTACTATTTAAACTTTTATTGTGTCATTTTTTCAGAAAAAAATTATCAAATGTCAAGTGTCAACAGTATAGATATGTAGTGATCGTGGCACACACAATGCATGTACAAAAACGAAGCTAGTAATATGATATTTTTATAAAAGTAACTTGACCTGTACTATATATTTTGACTACATTTTGTAATGAATCTTAAATGGCCACATGTGCAACAATAAATTTGTTTAAAATTTGTTAAAAAATCAAGCATGATATATAAGTGTCTTAAAATGTGAAACCAACATCTTCTGAAGTTAGTTATTTGCTTTTCAATGTTTTTGTTTTGTGCCATTTTTTAAGAAACTAGTTGCAGTACACGTGCGTTGCGTTGCACGTCGTCATTAACTTATGAACAAAAATCCTTTATAATTTTCTTAGTTAAGCCGATTAATACACTTCATCACAATGTGCAAGAAAAATATATATCAATGAAGAAATGTTGAGGAAACATTTTTTAGCATAGAAACTATGGTGTTATAATTTTCACATATATTTTCGATAGAGTGAGGCTATTTAGACAATTTTTAATATTTTTTGTGAAATACCAAGTAATAATGCAATTTTTGGCGTGCTTGTTTCACCACCAAAAAAAAAAAGGAGCGTAGATAATGCTTTCCTAATAAACCTTTTCTAGATCTAACTTATTGAACTCACTGTTTTCTGACCCCCAATTGTGAGGAGGAACCTTAAGCAAGTTTGATAAGATGGTGGCATGGTGGTAGCAACATTGAGGTGACGACAATAGACTTGGCCATGGCTGAGACTGAAAATGAGCTAATTGAGACATCGGGTTAAGACTGAAAATGAACTAGCAGAGAGATCAAGGTTTTTGCATGTTTGCTAGGAAAAACAAAATTTCAGAAAATTTGGCTTTCAAATTTCCTTAACCATGAACAGTTTGGTTGACCATTTACTACTAAGCCGGCAAAACATCGAAAAAACAAAAATGCATTTTTAGGCAAGTGGGTTCCTTTAAACAAACAAGTCTTAGTAAGAAAAGCATGCAGACATGTTGGAAAAAGATGTAAACATAGTCGACGATGTAAAATCTCTTGCACTGTCTAACCAATGAAACCAAATACCAATGTACAAGTAAAATCTATTGCATTGAATCAAAATGAAATATTCTTACAAAAAACTCTATGCAAAAATTCCGCACTAACAATTTATGTTTACAATTAAGATGTACAAGTCTTTAAAGTGGGAATACAAAACTAATTCCTTCTTAACACGGAAACAAAATGATGCAACCAAATAAAGAACCAAAAACACTAATCTCTTTTACAAAAATTTCTCAATTGGGAAATTTGTTAGAACTGCAATTCATATATATATACACTAATCTTGAATGTGCAATCTGGTAATCAAGTATAAGGCGGGGAATAGAACAAACACTCTTTTGAAACACTTTTTTGCACCAGACATCCCATTAGATAACTTGCTTGTAAAGTGAAGACTCTTTAATACACTTTTCCTACAATGACTTTCTGATCAACAAATATATCACTTATTAATACAAATTTGTAGCTAATGGACCATCAAAAGTAGTACAACTTGCATCAAAATTATTTTCATAGTAAAAATGAGCAAACAACCACATTTATCAATCCAGTGACAAATGAAACAAAATGGTAGACTTACCGATTAGAAGCTCACATCTACCGACCTAAAAAGTTGTCAAACTACTTTACATTTTTAGAAAGGAAAAGCTTTATATCTTCTACACGTGATGCCTTTACTTGCAATTGAAAGGTTACTTCACTACTAATATGAACTTGAATTTAATTTTTTTAATCAGTTAAGGCCATAATTCCTCATGAACTCATGATCATCAAGTAAGGTACAAAAGTTTCGAGTCATATATTGTTGTCATAAGATTATGTATTGCAATCTAAGATTGATAATGCCATGAATTGGTAAAGTGATAGCGCCCACCCAATTTAATAAAAAATATGCTTGATAATACTATTATAAGCATCATGAAATCCGTCTTTCTTTTCAATCTAATATTTTTAATGCCAATTATTTAAGGAATTTCTTCTATTCCATGTGCTATCCATTAAAAGGGTAACATTGAGATATTTCAAGAGTTTGATTATATGATTCTATTGATATCTTTTTTTTTATATTTTTATAACAATATTGAATTTCAATCAAGTATGACCCTTTATCTAGTACATATCAAGTTGTATGTAAGTACTTATCAAGTTGTCTATAAGTCTAAACTCACAGTAATTCATAGAGAAGGCTTGATAATGAACCTCCAAGTCAATTTTTAGAGAAAACTCAAGTCAAATAGAGAGAATTCATTAAATACCTAGTAATTTTGGAGATAAGACATCATTTTTTATTTCTAAAGAGCGAAGCTCACTTTCACCTTGTGGGAAAAAATGTTGATGTATATACTCATAGGAAAATATTTGTTCCGTGAAAGTTTTACTCCAAAACTTTCGCTTTTATAGGTAGTATAGACATATCTTTAATGTTAAAAAAGTTAGGGGATTAACAAAAAATTTAAAATTTCATTTAATTAGGAGAGAGAACTATGCATTTGCTTATTAACTTGGAAAGATGGAAGGACATTTAACATGGAGAAATGAAGAGTCTAACATCACTCCATTCATTTTACAATCAAGGATAATGATTTCATTAAAAACAATTGTGAGGAAAACTCATCTATACTTTTAAAAGTAGTATAGATTCCTCATAAAGCCAAGTGTCATCATTTTGGATAGTTAGTTATGTAACATCAAAGAATGTTAGACCAAAAGAAGTTTTCTCTTTAAATATAACGAGTCGATGTGGCACACACGATGCGTGTACAAAAATAAAGTTAATGATATAAAATCTTCTTAAAAAAATAAAGTATCATAATGTATAAGGTACACTCGATAAAATAAATTGTACATTATAAAACCTAAAAGTAGTTATTCACTATTTAAGCTTTTGTTTTGGGAATTTTTCAAGAAAAAACTATAGAATGCCACTTGTCACTATTCCAGAGAGATAGTTATGTAACACCAAAAAAATGTTATATCAAATCATGTTTTTTCATTATATATAGTATAGATAGACAAGTCACGTGGCACACGCGATGTGTGTGCAAAAATAAAGTTGATAATATCAATTTTGTTAAAAAAAAATCAAGCATCACGTATAAATAAGTTAGTCATGAGCGTGGCAAAATAAGTTAGCAAAATATTATCATCACATCAAACTTCGATTTGATTTTAACTACAACTTTTTAATGAATTTGAAATTGTTAAAACAAACATGTGCAAATATAAAGTTAGCAATATGATATTTTTGTAATATCAAGTTTGGGCTTCATAATTTATTTTAAGTATTTTTTTAATGAAGTTTAAATTATAAAAACCAAATATGTCTTTATAGGTAATTCTTTACCTTTTTAGATTTGTATTTGTATCATTTTTAAAAAAATTCTTAGAATGTCACTTGTCACCATTCTAGATAGGTAGTTGGTAACACAAAAAAGTGGTACACCAAAAGAGGTTTTCCCTTTATATATAGTGTATATATCAATATAGATATAGATAGATTCAACTTTTTGTGGTACCCTTAAAGATCTTTGGTCTAGCCGGACCAACAAAGAACATGTGATTTTGTGTTTGCTTTCTAGTTATCTATTTTACAAGCTACAACTGTTTGCTATTGAATCACGGTTCATCTTGGACAACAGTGGGTCTCTTTTAGCTTGTGAAGGTGAACATCAACAATTTGATGGTTTCCTTTTTACCTTGTTGTTTACTATATGGTCTATAGAAGATTACAAACTCTTACTTTTTCTATTGAAGTACTTTTGTAAGGATGTGAAAAACCACCAAATCGACACAAAGCTGTCAAAAAAAGTTTTACAAATAAGGGGCGCCACTATCCGTCATGGATCTTGCAGAGTGGGGGTATGATGGGTACGAGAGTGTATGGGTTGGTAAGGTGGTTTTGGTTGGTGGGTAAGGCCTCAGTAGCGATGGTGCCAAAGTGAGCATGTGGATACTTTAGTTTTGGTGGGTGGGTAAGGTGGTAATGGCTGTGGGTATATGAGTGGGTGGGTGGGTATGGTGGTTTTGGTGGGTTACAGTGGTGGTGGGTGGGGTAGGGTGACAATGCTAGTGACGACGATGTCTGTGCGTATGCCGCTTGTCGAATGTTGGGGGTGGCGTTGTTGGCAACAACAATGATGTGTTGACTTGGTGGCAGCGGTGTTGGGTCGTATTGGTGGGGGCGGTTCTAACGAAGGCTTTTATAGTGTTGAAGCCACCACAGATGAACCCAGCACCCACCATAGAGTTGTTTTATAGGTTTTGCTCCTCGTTTTGGGACATCTGACCACCAATTCTTAACACCGACTCACAAATGACCTAATGAGAGTATTATGATACTAGTATAGAGCACGTGCGTTGTACGTGGATATAGTTGAGAGTAATATTTGAGGTGATATTATTATCTTTTTTTGAATCAAAATAATGTATTTCAACTATGTTCTTTTTTTTTTTTGTGACTGGTTTTAGAAGAAATGTATATTTGATATTCGCAATTGTAATCAGTTTAATGTTTGAAAATATTCTTTGTAGGCTTATGGATTGAAGAAATGTTTGATGGTACTGCTAGAAGTAAAAGCAAATGGAGAAATTAAAAGAATAAATCTACGCCTTTGTTTTTGTAATATGTTAAATTGGTTTATGGTTAAGATTTATAATTTTTAAGACTAGGTGCTTTGCATTTCATCAATAAGAAATGCAAAACACTCGGTCTTAAATTGTAATAACCGAACATATTTTCAGTTCAAATTGATAACATATTTAAGCCTTGTTTTTTGATGCATATTTAAACATTTTTCTATTTTTTTTCTATTTTTTTTTCAACAATTTTTTGTTTCTTAAATTATTTTTCACGTATTTCAGTTTCTTTATTTTGTTTTTCAGTTTTTCAATTGGTTAATTGTTTGCTAACCTAAAAATGCAAGGGAAAAAAATCACAGTCCTCATTAACCAGTTAAATATCTAATGTTAATTTCATTTTTAACCAAATAAAAAAGAGAATAATAAATGAATTTCTTTGTTCTGTTTTTCTTTCTCATCACACTTTTTCATTTTTCAATGTATATAATAGATTCATTAGCCAATGTTCTTTTAATTTCATCAAAATTTAAAAGGGAGTAATAAAAGAAGGATAATAGCGTTCATACTTTTATCGTCAAATAATGATTTACAACATTCATACTTTTATAGGTATACACACCACACGCGCGCGCACACACACACACACACACACATAAATATATTTTTTGCAACCACATATTTTGTTTCCCAATGTGTAAATGTAGATTTAGATTAAATTTAATACCTAATATTCATTAAACACATTACAAAAGAACTAATTAGGGAAGGGTGGAGTTGTCATTAGAATAACTAACGGAGGGCAAAACCGAAAATGATTAGAAAATTAATAATTAATAATAGTATTTACGAAAGGGTATGATTGTTATTGGAGTGATTAACAAAGGGTAAAAACGAAATAAAATGATTTACAAGATTCATACTTTTATAGGTAGTATAGATATAGATTTAAGGGGATGAATTTGACTAAAATGATACTTTAAGAATGATACTGATTAAACGTTTATAGCATAAGAATGTTTTTGGTTCTCCTTTATATGCAACTTTATTTTTGAGATGCAGTTGTACTGATGCATAGAAACGAAGAAAAAACAACAAAAAATAAATAAGACCATTTTTAACCCTATGGATGGACCTCCTTCCGGGAGTCAAAGGCCATCTTAACTATTTTTCATTGTTAGTATCTGGCTTTAACAACAAATTTTTTTTATACATCTTAAGCTATTTCTTTTTTGCTTATAATTTTGTTTGACACCTTCTTTATTAAAGTCGATAGAAACCTTTTTTCGCTAAAATCAATTTTGGTATGACATTCTTGTATTGGGGCATATATAGCATGGTTTCAGACCATTGACTCTAACTATTTAGGCTGTTGAATTATGGAGAGCTATTGTGACAGGAACAGGGGGGGTTAAGGGAGGTAGAGAATCATAATATAATATATCCGAAATGATCTTATATGGTCAAAACCATTCATCGTGGATCATACAATATATTCCACTAATATTGCTTCTCTTTTTTTAAGTAACACTCTTCATACAAAAAAAATAATAATAATAATAACAAGTGAGTTTTCTCAACTCAAATATAGCGCTAGCTACACCATTATAGTTCTTAAGATCTATTGATTTGTGTTAAACTAGGTTTAGCAAAAGGTAGTAGTACAATAGAGATTTAAGTACCTAAACGTTTTCCTTGGAAAAATGTTCAGCATTTCTATTTTCGTAGTTTCAAAAGTTATGAGTAGTAGCGAGTATGTCAGAGTCTCCAGATAGTTCATCTTCTTTTAAAGAAATTGTTAGAAGTAGTTCTTCTTCATCCACGGGACGAGCTCCAACGTCCCAAAGTGAAGTAGGTACTTCAAATCCCCAACCATCACAGCCTTCAAACCTCCAACCATTACCACCTAAGAAGGCCTTAGGCGATTTGAAGGATAAAGCCAAAGATAAAGAGCATCCCAAGCCCTTGTTCTCTGCTGATGAGAAATCAAATAAGATGTCCAAGGAAGAGTTGGAAGCGCTGAATCTGGAATGTCCCCTTCCCGAGGGTTAGTATGCTCGAGTTTCAGAATTGCAAGAGCCAGCCAGCTATGGAACCAATTAGGAAACCGGGATATATGAAGAGCAAGTGAGGTCTGGATATAGACTTCTTCTTCACCCTTTGCTCTCAGGTTGTTTGAGCACTATCACATGGCTTCAGGGCAACTTGTTCCCAATGGTTGGAGAAAGTTGGCTAGTCTCATCTATTTCATCGAGACTTTAGGTTATAAAGCAGATTCAATAGACTTTATGAGATTTTTCTTTGAAATCTGTTTTGTAAAGGGGGTTGCCAACTGTCCTGGATGGTATTACATCCATAGTCGGCAACGACTTCTAAAGAGGGGTCCGAAATCCAACAAAGGTTGGCATTCTAGATATTTCTTTGCTGGTCTTGAGAATAAGGGAGAGTCACCGTTTGATAAGAAAAAAGGCTTTTAGGGACGGGAAAATTCGTCGCTAAAAGCCCAAAATCTATCGCTAAAAGTTTGAGCAACAGATTTACCGTCGCTAAAAGTCCTTCGTATAAAAGCCCGTTACTAAAAGTTTGGCGACGAAATTTTCAAATTCGTCATCTAATATTGTACTTTTTTGCGACGGAGTTATTTATTAATTAGCGACGGGATAAATGTTTTAGTGACGGAACATTCTATTCCGTCGCTAAAAAGCTGATAGTAAGAACACTTTTAGCGACGAAATTAATTCGTCGCCAAAAGTCAAATTTTTTTAAAAAAATTTCTATTACCCAGACATATAATAAAAAATTCAATTCTCAGCAACAACGCATAATAATCAATACACAAAGAAATATATATAATCATCATAAAAAATATTTATTATAAAAAAAACTCATGATGTACAAGCCGGGAACCGGATACAGCCGGTTAGGGGAGGGGAGAAGATTACAAGCAGGGGGGACAAGCTGGGACTGGTCACAAGAAGGAGCTCATCAGGGGTTGCCGAGTCCCGGATCTGGATCTTGCTGATCCAGGGCCGGCTCGGCGTGTCCAGCAGCGGTACCCTACTGATCCTGCTCCCTAATCACCATCAACACCACAGTAGCAATGCGCTGGATCTCCTCGTCGGCCAACGGATGCTGAGGAGTCGGTGTCTGTGGAGGGGCAACGGGGGGTGAGGACGATCCTACCACGACATGTGCATTCGTGCTAGGCAGGCCGCGTATGCGGCCTTTCGGCCGATTGACAACCTCCGATACATCTAGCCATCGCTTCAACGCCCCAGTATTCGCACCCGTACTAGTGGACGCTGAAGGTTGTCTGGACGTCTGCTCAGAGCCCCTAAGCTGTTCATACGAGGCCTGCAAGAACAGTAAGTCAAAGCTATGTTAGTGCATTAATTAATGCAACAAACATTGAATAAAAAGACAAAAAATTAACTTAAACAAATTGACTTACATCGATACGCCGGGCAATATCCGAAACATAGTCGCCCGCCCGGTGCACCTCGTCTTTATCCTTCTTCCGCACGTGCATCTGATTATACGTCAGAGCTATGACCTCATCCTCCTCCAGATCCGGGTTCTGGACCGCATTCATGGGTCGGACGATGTCGTATGCCACCAACCCCCCCGTGTGCATCGGATCTCTGTTATGTCTATTCTCGACCCCGCTCTTACTCTTGGCATCCCAGCCTGGATCTGTAACCCACAGATCTATCATCTGGTCCCATACGGTCAGAGATATCCAATATGGGGGATTTGTCCTCATCTCCATCATTGGGGCACCCTTGGGCAGCATCTTCTTCCCCCGATCATGTGCGTCGTGGAGCCATTGGCGGTAATTCTTGCCGATGTAAGCAAAGAAGGCCTACCGCCTCAGCGACTGCTGATCAGGCGAGTCAAACGTGAACCCTTCCTGCAAGGCATTCAATAACATAAATTAATTTAAATACTAAATTCTAATTAAACAAATACTATGGCAAAAAAAGAAATACTTCAACGTACCAGCCACTCCTCCCATAGCGACTCCCTCGCATCGACATCCCAGTCCTTCCGGTACAGGCGTGGCTCAAAGAATCGGCCCTTCACAAGAACGCCGATCTTCGTCCTCGCCTAATTCTGCAGGATCCTGCCAAATAAGTAAATAAACTAATTAATACAGTTCAAATATAAATTAACACCCCAAAAATTTAAATATAACGCATCATGTGATTTTTTTTACTTACTGGCCCTCCTGGGTGAGCGTAACTCTCTGTTTACGCTGGGGGTCGATACGTACCCCGCGTGTCGGGCCACGACCTCTTCGAGATCCTACAAAATACAGACATTAATACAGTTCAAATATACTTTAAATAAGGTAAGCGAAATTTGACTAAACACCGTTATCAACTATACCTGAGGTAGAACCCACGGAAGAAGGAGAATCAACGTGCGTGTGGGATGAATCTGCGTCCGGCTGGGGCGATGGCTGGGGTTGAGGAGACGGCTAGGGCTGGGGCTGGGGCTGGAGCTGGAGCTGGAGCTGGGGCCCCGCCTGCTATATGCAACAACTCTGTGCCTCTTCATCAGTGGGCGATGACGACGAGGTAGGACCCACCGGGGAGGAAGCAACTCGGCGACCACCCTGGCCACGAATAGCCCGTGTCCTATCCATATCTGACTTCGTATAGATAAATTCCAAAGACATTGACACATTAAAAATAATAATATGACAGAAATCAACTTCGGCACTATATATATGAATGGAGTTGCAAAAACACATCAATATGAACAAAGTTCTAAAATGTTACTACATTTTAGAGAACATGGTACAACATTACAAGTCAATCATTTTTAGTTTGGGAGTCATCATCATCTTCATCACTAGACTCGTCGTCCTCTTCATCTTCTAATTCATCCTCTTCATCAGTAGACTCAGTCACATCATCTCCAACACTTTTCACGTCTTCCGCGTCATCATCTACGACTTCTTCTCCTACATGAAGTGTTGTTGGAAGAGGAAGATCGTCCTCCTCGTTGTTGACCTCAACAGGTAACAAGACAGGTGGTTGGTCGGCTTGAAAGGTGTCTACCTCACTGTCATATGTCACAGAAAATTTCTTGGACTTGATAACTGTATACCAATGAGATTTGGGATTGGCGACGTCCTCTGTGTAAAGGACTTGTGCAGCTTGACTAGCAAACACAAAAGGCTCGTCTGATGCAAGTCTTGACTTGACATTGACATCTACAATCCCTTGAGAGCTAACACGGATTCCTCTACTGCATGTGACATCGAACCACGTACACTTGAACATTACCAGGCAATTTTGGGAACCCAGATATGTTAGCTCAACAATCTCATCTAGCTCTCCGTAAAAGTCCATGCAATTCTCGGCATAACAGTCGCCGTTGACCAAGACTCCACTGTTTTGGGTTTGTTTTGTTCGGTCATCATCTTTTACGTTAAACCTAAACCCGTTGATGATATAGTCTCCATGACAGGATGCTTGTTTGTTAGGGCCTTGAGCTAGTAATTTCAAGTAGGAGGCCGATGGTCTATCCAGTGACTGAAACTATTGTAGAAAACGGAAAAAATTAAGGATAAATAAGTATACTAATTGGCCACATAACACATAATATAATTTCGTTAAAGACTTACACGACTTCTGATCCACTGTACAAATTGAGATTTTCGATGAGATTTAAGTCCAGCGGGATCAGTGATTAAAGATTCCGCATCAAACTCACTACAAACCAATATATATAGTTGACCCGGTTATCACACACTTTCAATTATGTACAGCAATGTAAGTGAATTACGACATTAATTTACTCAACAAATGCCAAAACTTCATCCCAATTCAGAAGCGCATATATTATTGCAACACTGTACTCTTCATCCGTTAGCCATCGAGTATACGTTCGGCCGAACGGACTACCTGACAGCTTGAATATTGACAATTGCCCTTCCGAATTTATTTTTGATCCGGGGTCATTTCGGCCTAGTTGATTTAACCTTGTATCAACATCAGGCCCGAAATATTGACTACAAAAGTTTACAAGCTCTTCCATTACGTAAGCCTCCGCAATTGAGGGAGCCTTATTGCAGACTTTTTTCTTTAAATGGAACATGAACCTAGAATGACGGCGTAAAAGAGTTAGGTGGAATATCAATGATAACAGGTGTCGCATTAAGTGTAAACGAACAACTGTAACAATTTAAAGATTACCTCTCGAAGGGATACATCCATCGATATTGCACGGGTCCACCTATCTTAGCTTGATATGCCAAGTGAACAGGCAGATGCTCCATTGAATCAAAGAACGATGGTGGGAAGATTTTCTCCAGCTTGCAAATCGTCACCACAATGTTCTTCTCAAGCACCTCCACGTTACTCACCCGGATAGTAGAAGAACATATATCTCGAAAGAAATGAGATAATTCAGTCAAAGTCTCGCAGACAACCCGTGGCAACAGTCCACTGAAGGCAATAGGAACGAATCTCTCCATGAGTACGTGGCAGTCGTGACTTTTCATCCATTGGAACTTGCATTCCGATACATTGTAACAAATTGTCCAAACTGGACATCCAAAGACTCATTACAAAGCATTACTCTGTAATGATTACCTTTGAATGGGAACTAAGGATTTTTATGCATGCATGTGTTCAGAAATTGAATACATATGCAAGAATCTTTTCGAAATATAAAAATTGCAGAAAGATCGTTGCATATGTTACCAATTAGGGTTTAACTATACCGAGTAGTGTTCATTAGTCCTAATTAGGGCTAATTAGGCTTAATTGGATTATGTTAGGCTTAATTATGATTAATTAGGCTAAGTATAATCAATATGCGCGTAATTGGGTTCATTTGTCGCTAATCAGAGTTTAGTTAGGTTTTAGGGTTTATTTAATCTAATCACGGGTCGCTAAGATATGAGTAATTAGGGCTAATTCGGGTTTAATTTAGGCTGATTAGTCTTAATTAGGGCTAATTTAGGATAATTACAGCTAATTTGATTTTCATTGGGTTCTTAGGATAAATTAAAACTAATTAGGCTCGTTAGACACTTGTCCGACGCCTACCGTCATGTGTCCGACACCTCTGGACACGTGTCCGACGCCTACAGACACGTGTCCGAAACCTCCAGACACGTTCGAAGACATTTATTTATTTTTTAAATGCCGGACACTCTTGAATAGGTGTCCACAAGTATAAAGCCAAAATGTGAAATTTCGGTGTCAGTGTCGATCGGACGCGGTGTCCGTGACCTACCGACACCTCGACACCTCATCGACACATCCGGACACGTGTCGGACACCTCCGGACATGTGTCTGATACCTCTCAGCGGTGTCTGACGACATTGATTTATTTTTTAATTTTCCAAACACTGTGTACCCATTGAAGAGGTGCCGGACACCGAACTAAGGGTGTCCACAAGCATGTCGCCAAAATATTGCATTTCGGTGTCGGCGTCGATCGGACGTAGTGTTCGTGTCCGTGTTACCTAATAGGTATCTCAATCCAATTGGGTCCCATCCTCCGTCAACAATCTCAATTCTTAATTCTCAAATGCAATAAAAATTAATAAACATCAGACATTCAATCTAATTGGGTTCTTATCCTCCGTCAACAATTTCAATATCTCAAATGCTCAATGCTCAATGCACAGTCAACAATCTAAAATCATCAATCAACAACCTAAAATCATCAATCAATAATCTCAAATGCTCAATGCACAACTAACAACATAAAATCATAATTAACAACCTGAAATCATCAATCAATAATCACAATTCTCAAATGCACAATAAACAACCTAAAATTATCAAACAAATAATCAATGTTCAAATGGGAAAAAAATGTTCAAAATGCACATATCCGACGTGCTTGAATTATTTTAGCTTTTGGTAAATGTTTATTTCTTTATTTTGCATAGGTGCTTGAGTAATTGTGCTAGTCAATACTTTTGAACTGAGTAGGTGTTCTATCACAATGCGAATTGCTTTACTGATGTTAAAGATATTATGCACTGCGTGAAGGGTGTATCTTACTGCATCTTGACTTGCTTTTCTAGAATTTTCACAACTAGATATCTCAAATTGTTGTGTTTTTGCCAAAATCTTATCTTATAATACATTCTAAACAATTGGTTTTTATTAACAGTTCAAATTTAATTCTGGAGTTATGGTTTATCAATTGAATGTATTACATGCTTAAAACTCATTTCTTGTTGACATCAAATGGCCTGTGCAGTGGGCAACAATTCTATTGGCACTAGATTGATTCTGAATTGGTTAAGTGGATAGAAAATCACTAGAGATTGAGATTTTCTATTTCCAAGTCTGTATAGTTCATCTCAGTTAGTGCCACTATGGTATGGTGGCAAAGCACTAATGGTTCGTATCCACTATATTTCTGAGATGATCATTGGTTGGCTTTATTCCCCCTTGTTGCTGAACTCTAAAAGTTAGGGCATCTAGGTTTCAAGACTAAGCCATTTGCGTACAAACCTACATTGAGTCATTGCCATTAAAGTGCAATTAAGTTTATATTCGTATTGTTTGCTAAGTCAGACTTCTTGTGTTGAGCAGACTAAACTAAAAATATAGACAATGGAAGACTCGCAATCATCCCCAACTAAGCCAAGAGGGAACCAGCCATTATAAATATGTTGATTATCGAAGACTCGCAATACACTTAGCATTTCGGAACCAAGTTATAATTGAGGAGAAGAAACTCTCGCCCAGAAGGTGTTCGCCTAAAAAGACCTCTCAAGCCAAATACCACAAAATGTCCTATTCAGTCACTTTGATATGCTTCGGCAGCTTCACGCACTCCTCTAACACCCTCACACACACTTGTATACACACCTAAAAAAAACACATGCACACAGCTGCCTCTTGGCAGCTACACACACACATATGGGCACACAAACACACACCATGCACACATCTCTCACACACATACACACATAGCTGCGTAGTAGCTTCACTGACACACGCAGCACACAAAATTGCGCGCACACACACACAACACATACATACACCTATGCACATAACCCACACAAATACGCACACACACTTGAGCATACAGGCTGCCTGTTGCAGCCTCTCTCCCTCCACCCTATGTATCCTCACAGCTTGCCCACTCTTTTTACCCACTGCACATACTCAGAACTTTACACTGCACCACCTACATATATAAGTACACAACACACTATACGCACACACTGCACTCAGAAAATGCACTTGCAGTCACGGCTGCCATCACCGCGACTCCATAACCACCTCCTCACGTACAACCCAAAACACACCAACCCGCAGCCCCTCTCTCTCTTTCTTGGCAGGGCAGTATCAAATCAACACCTCAATTATTTTAAAAAAATTTAATATTCAACCATAGTTTTCGAGAAAACCAGTCAAAACACCCTATATTAAACAAAGTAGCATGATCTAATCCCAAAAATTACAATAGTGGGTGCTAAATATTTACATATGTACCATGCCAAACCAAAGAAAGTGGTCAGTGGGTGACTTACCTTCTAAGTGCGGCTGACGAGTAGTGGTTGTCAGTGGCAGTGGAGGGCGGTGGTGTTGGTGGCGAGGCGGCAGTGAAGGGCGGCGTTGGCGCGGCGACAATAGAGGTATATATTGGTCTACCGGCGTCGGGGGGAGGATATGGTGTCGCCGGAGGTGGGGCACCATGGAGGTGAGAACGTCGGTGAACCGTGGAGGTGAAAATCCCCGGGAGATTTTATTTTTCCAGATTTTCGAAGAGAGAAACAGGGAGAGAGAAAAAATAGATCTGGTTGTTTTAAATGATGGCTTTTAGCGACGAAATTATCCTGTCGCTAAAAGTCCGTCGGTGAAAGTCGTACTTTTACCGACGAAATTATTAGCGATGGGGTCATTTCGTCGCTTACAATTTTTTATTAAACCCTCCAAAAAAAAACTAAAAAGCTTTTTAGCGATGGAAATTATGTCGCTAAAAGACCGCCAGAAAAAGCCCGTCACAAAAAACCTTTTTCGACGGATTATTCCATCGCTAATAATATTTAACAACGGAATTTTGCCGATGGTTATTTCTGTCGGTAAATGCCCATTTAGCGACGGAATCCAGTCCGTCGCTAAAATTCCCGTCGCAAAATATCTCTTTTCTTGTAGTGAATGCTTAATGTAAGGATTTCGAGAATATGGGTAAGCCCATTCCAAATAATATTACAAAGCACATTCTTAGTCACATAAAGCTTCGAGGTGGTCTTTCCATTTACGAGCGTCTCTCAGAGCAGCAGTTAAAGTATGGGAAGATTATTCCCCGCAAGCCCATTCCGGCTGGGCTTTTAGCTTTTCATCCCCCTCCTACTGTCCCTAGTACATCTTCTACCAAAACCGCACCTCTAAGTTTCCTTTATATAGGCTCTTGTGCATTTTCAATTTGGTTTTGATCCTTGTTCCAATATTGATTCTTCTCCTTGTACAGAAATAGCTAGTGGAAGGGGGAAATCGCCACAAGGTGGCTTTATCAACGTGCTTCAAAAAGCTAAGAGGAAAAAGAAGGAGAAGCACCCAAGTGTGGAGATACCCCCTACCCAAAGAGGACGAAGGTCAGTCTTCCCAAGTTCTCCCCACGCATTGTAGAAGGGGTGTCCATTGAGGAAGACCCTATCTTTTGGCCTAGATGAACTATTAGGCACGGAGATATGGGAATGCCGAACAGTCAAATCGCCGAGCAACATCTTCTTCATGGTGTCCTCCCTACAGACAATGAGGCTCTTGTGGACCAAATGCACGAGTTCTTTGCCTGTTCTTTTACCCAGGCAGTGTGTTCGGTAAGATCTTACTTTCATTCCCTTCTACTTTTGCCTTATCTTTCATTCAGCTGATTATCCCAATATTTTTTCTTCAGATGTACGCATGCGGGGCACAGATGCTATCGTGCTTCGAGATGGAGAGAGATGTAGTAGCCATCGAAGCTCACGAGAAGAGGGATGGTGTCAAATAGGCTACAGAGGCCACTCTTCATGCTGAAGAATTGAGCAAACGTGAGGCTCATCATCTTGCTCTCATTGAAGCTCTTGAGATGAGATTGCAGAGGGAAAAGAAAAGGATAGTTGAGGCACGAGACCAGGGCATTCGAAACTTCCTTGATAGGAATGCGGGAGATGAGTGGCTGAAGAAGCCCACTGATGATGGCCTGGACATTTATGAGATGAGCTACATGAAGGCCAAGGAGATGTTTTCTGAACAATTTCTCGACATCCCCTTGGACGAATTTTTCATGCCCGCAGTTGCGTCTCCATCTGGGGAGACTGCTTTGCCCTCTGAAACAGGGGATGCAGCTCCTCAATCTCCAAAGGATGGCCCTTCAGGCGTTGCCCTCGAGCCTTAGATTTAGTTTTTATCTCTAGGCTCTTTATGTTTCTTTAGACTGAGTGTTTTGATCCCTATTTTAAGGGTTTTGTATAAACTCTATCTTTTGTTTTATTGATGGCAGTTGTTCGTTATGTGTTTATTTGGTTTACTTCACCATTCACATAACGTTATTTCCTTTTACTTTGACTCGAACTCTTTATTCATCACTTAAAGAGTTGGCATAGAATTCGAGCACCCTTGCTCGGCTAGATTTCAAAGAACTAAAAGTTGGGTGGAGTGACGACCCCCATTAACCTTTGCTGCTTCACGGGTTAGATCTGTTGCTAAACCGTTGGCCTTTTACTCGAGTAAATGGCCTTTTATTCCTTGTGTTTATACAAAGGAATAAAAGTTTGACACTCTGCTCGGGCAGAATGCTCGGCCAGAATGCTCGGCCAACATTTTGCTCGGGCAGAATAATTGGCTAAGTTCAACACTCTGCTCGGGCAAAGTGTTCGGCCATCATTCTGCTCGGGCAGAATGTTTTTGCCAAGTTTGACACTTTGCTCGGGCAGAGTGCCCAGCCATCATTCTGCTTGGGCAGATACTTTGACCATTTTTTCAATATTACAATAATGCTTAGGAAAATAGCTTTTATTGCTTAGGCGAAAAATAAAGTTTATATTAGATTGTTTAACAACCCATTTATTCGAAATATCTGCTTAAGACTATTCTAGAAAAAGAACTGGGGTTTGACAAGGTCTGAGCCCCTTATCCCAAAAAAAAAATGTCTTGCCTCGGGGTAAGATGCTACTCGTAATATTTCTGCAAATTCTCAGCATTCCAAGTACGGGATTGGATCTCCAGAAAGTGTTTCTAGTGCATAGGCACCTGGCTTAAGTACCTTTATGACACGGTAAGGTCCTTTCCAATTCAGAGATAACTTTCCTTCCGTTGCCTTAGGATCAGATACTTCTAACTTCCGAAGGACCAAATCTCCCACTTAAAATTTCTTAGACCAAACCCTTTGATTGTAATAGCGCGCGACGCGTTGTTTTATGACAACAGATCGTTCATGGGCTTGAGTCTGAACTTCTTCCACCAGATCAAGATTTCCTCGGAGTCGAACTTCATTGTCTTCTTCACTTAAGTGTAAAGCTCGTATAGTCGGGACTTCCACCTCAACAGGCAACATTGCCTTTGTTCCAAAACAAAGTAAAAAGGGTGTTTCTCCTGTGACCGAATGTGGAGTTGTCCGATATGCCCACAACACCTTTGGGAGTTCATCAACCCAACCTCATTTGGCCTCATCTAATTTCTTCTTCAATCCTTGCAAGATGCTTCCATCCATGTTCTCCATCTGATCATTGGATTACGGATGGGCAACAAAAGTGAAGTGCAAGTCAATTGAAAAATTTGTGCAGAAAGTTCAGAAGTTACTGTTGTCGAATTATTTTCCGTTATCAATAACGAGAGCTCGGGGTACTCTGAAACGGCAGACGACATTCTTCCAGAAGAAATCTTCGCACTTGGATGAAGTAATGGTTGCTAGAGGTTCTGCTTCGGTCTATTTTGTGAAGTAGTCTATCGCTACTATCACGAATCGCTATTGACCAGATGCTAATGAAAAGGGTCCCAGCAGATCCATTCCCCATATGGCAAAAGGAATCGGAGAGACGACTGAACTTAAAGGAGCGACTGGTGTATGTGATACTGAAGCAAACTTCTAACACTTGTCGTACCTTCATGTGAATTTGATGGCGTCCTTCTGATTGCGGGCCAATAATATCCTTACATTAAGATATTCTGAACCAAAGTCCTTCCTCCTAGATGTTGACCACATATCCATTCATGTACTTCTTCTAATGCGTATAAGGATTCTGATGGGTGTAAACATCTGAGATAAGGAAGGTTGTAGGATTTTTTATACAACATTCCTTCCACCAATGCATATCTAGTAGCTATGCCATGAAGATTTTCGTGCCTCATGTCTTCCACCAGGTAACTTTCCCGTGGATAGATACTTGATGATCGGGTCCATCCAACATGGCTCTTGGTCTGTCACTCCAATCTCAGCTTGAGAACTGATACTACGCTCTTTGAGAAATTTAAGGTAGACCGAGTGTCAGACCTCTGTGACCTCGACGGAAGTAAGTCTTGACAATGTATCTGCTTGTGTGTTTTGATCTCGGGGAATCTGGCGAATGGTGAAGTTTTTGAATTTTGACGCCAATGTCTTGACTAGCTGGAGGTACTGAACCATCCATTCATCTCTGGCTTCGTAATCTCTTAAAACATGGTTGACCATCAATTGGGAATCACTGTGAACTAATAGTGAATCTACCTTCAAAGCGTGTGCTAGCCTTATTCCTGCGAGGTGGGCTTCATATTCTGCTTCATTGTTTGAGGCCTAAAATCCAAACCGAAGTGCATACTCGATAACAAAACCTTCTGGGCTGATGAGGATGATTCATGTGCCACTGCTACCAACGGCTGAGAAGCTGTCCACATAAAGATTTCAAGGATCTTGGACTTTAGAAATCACCAAATGAGGAGGGTCTTCAGGTAAAGTACATTCAACGATAAAATTTGCCAAGGCTTAAGCCTTGATCGTAATGCACGGTTTGTTCTGGATATCAAACTTCCCTAATTCTACTGACCAATTCACTAGTCTTCCTGATGCCTCGGGGCTCAGCAAGACATTTCTAAGTGGTTGATCCGTTAAAACCACAATGGTATAAGACTGAAAATATGGTCGGAGACACGTAGCCGATGTGATGAGGGCTAGTTCTATCTGGCCAATCTTCGGGTATATAGCCTCTACATCTTGTAAGACTTTGATGACATAGTAGATTGGCCTTTGGACTCTATTCTCCTCCTTGACCAGAACAGCACTGATCGCAACTTCGGTATTCGAGAGGTACAGAAACAAGTCTTCTCCCGGAATTGGCTTAGAAAGTAGTGGGGGAGAACTTAAGTACGTCTTAAGTTCTTTGAATGACTTATGACAATCTTCTGTCCAAAAAAAGTCTTTTGCTTTTCTGATGGCTTTGAAGAATGGTAAACATCGTTCAGCTGAACAAGCCATGAACCTTCCCAAGGCTGCAACCTGACCTGTCAACTCTTGTACTTGTTTGATGGTTTTCGGGGATGTCATGGCTTTGATGGCCTTTATCTTCTCTGTGTTTGCCTCCATTCGTCGTTGAGAGACCATAAAGCCTAAAAACTTCCCCGATGCAACCCCGAAAGCGCACTTGAGTGGGTTCAGCTCCATCTTTTACTTCTTGAGTGTGTCAAAAGTTTATTCCAAGTCTTTGACATGGAATTCAGCCTTGATACTCTTGACAAGCATATCGTCAATGTACACTTCCATATTTTTTCCAATAAAGTCTCGAAAGATCATGTTCACTAAGCGTTGATAAGTTACCCCGGCGTTCTTAAGTCTGAAGGGCATTACCTTGTAGCCATACAACCCTCTCTCAGTGATGAATGAAGTCTTGGATATGTCGTCCTCATGCATCATAATCTAGTTATAACCAGAGTATGCATCCATAAAACTAAGGAGTTCGTGGCTCGAAGTAGTGTTAATGAGAAGATCGATCCTCAGGAGGGGGTAGCTATCCTTCGGAGCATGCTTTGTTGAGATATGTATAATCGATACATATTGGTCACCTGCCGCACGGCTTTGGAACCATGACTACATTGGTGATCTAATTGGGATAGTAGATTTCTTCAATGAAGTTGGCAGTTAAGAGTTTATCCACCTCTTCTTCAATCTTTTCCTGTCTCTACGGTGCGAAGGTTCTCTTTTTCTGCTTGACAGGTTTTTTAGATGGATCGACACTCAACTTGTGTGTGACGGCCTTTGGATCAATCCCAGGCATGTCTGTGGCTGTCCATGCGAAGATGTTCGCATAAGTTCGTAATAGGTTCACAAGATCAATCTTAGTGTCTTCCTTAGGATTTGACCCTATGCGGACTGTCTTCTCCTTCTCTCTGGGATATGCTTCAATGCTAATGAGATCCTCCACTAGCTTCTTTGTATCTTCCTGAAGGTCTTCAATGTGCTTCCTTGTTCTTTGATCAGCACGAAGTTACATAGCACTATCGAGCTATAATCTGATCTCCTTTGACTTCTCCAATCCCCTGTTCCATTGGGAACTTCATCTTGAGGTGGTAGGTCAATACCACGGCTTGTAACTGATTAAGTGCAGGTCGTCTAAGTATGGCATTGTGTACAGAGGGGACCTTCACCACCAAAAGATCAACCATCATGTTTGCTTGCATTAAAGGTGTACCTACCGTAATTGGGTGTGCGATAATACCTTTGATTGTGATCGGATGATTGGAGAATTCATATAAGGGTGTGTCCATCTTTCGGAGGTGATCTGTAGGGATGTTCATCTTCTTGAATGCATCATATAACAAAACTTCAGCTGAACTCCCATTGTCAATCAAAACACGTTTCGCATCAAAATTCCCGGCCTTGATGGTGATGACTAATGTATTGTCGTGAGGAATCTTCACATCTTTTAGATCATCATCGATAAAAGAGATAGCTGGTAAGGGCACAATCTTCTATTTCTTACTTGGGGGTTGGTTCGTTATGCACACTTCCCTAGCATATGCTTTTCGAGCCTGTCCTGATGAGCCTCATGCGGCTAATCCCCTAGAGATGGTGTTGATCATGCCTACATTCTCTTCCCGTTCTTCTCTTTCTTCAGCGGCTGGGGGTGTCTCTTGTGTCTTTTCTTTGTGTGCCACATACTTTCTCAACTGGCCACTCTTAATGAGAGCTTCGATTGCTCATTTGAGTGATCCACAATCGTCAGTTGTATGGGCCATGGTCGTTGTGAAAGTGGCACCATAATTCTCTGTTCCTTCTGTTTGCCCGAGAGCTCATCTTCTCTGGCCATTTGAGATGGTTCAAGTTTAGAAAGACAACAAACCAGATATCATGAAACTTATCGTGTTGAGCTAATAGAAGTTGATACTGATGGGGGCTCGGACACGTCATTAAGTAAGTGCTTATACGAGGTCATCTTGCTAACTTTTTGAACCTGTAAAGTTCTTGAATGCCCATGTAACATGAGCTATGATGTTTGAACAAATGATTCCACTGAAGAAATGAAAAACCACCATTCAAGACACTCCAAACCGTGTGTATTAAGCAAAGTAAGTCTTTCTCTTTATGTTCATTATTGTACAAATAACTCAAATTTGATTTCCAATTGTGAATCATTTAGGGAAGTTTACTGAGCAATGGAACTTTGGACACCGAAAGAATTTTGTAGCCATTGTGGAGCAATTTTGCGGTATGAAGAAAGGACATTGAAATAAAAAATGCCATTACTCCTTAAATTCTCAATTTGCTGGCGAGGGGGGCAAGTAGGATTACCCCTTTCTCAAGGAAAGTTCTGAGTTCTTGAAAAAATAGATGAACTATTAAGTGGGCCAATACTCAAGGAAGTTTAAAGATAACATCCGATCATAAAATGCTATGTTTGTCTTCATATCGATGAGAGGAGCCGTAGATAATAAAATAAATGATGGTGGGAATCCTTATATGTATTTTTTATAGGGCAAAATCATCACAAGATTGGTTCACTGCTTTCTATTGATGGACAGACTCTAAAGTTTCCACAATTATATATACACGACACTGATAATGAGATTCCAAATCATGTGCATGCTTTGTATCAACATAATGCAGAAAAGGATATAGATTCAGAAATTATGCATGGATTACTAAAAATATTGGATGAACATAATCCACATGCAAAAGTGTTTAGGATGACAAGAGATAGGTTTAAGGGTATTAGATATGTGCCTATGCACATTAGGTTAATTGGAACAAAACAGCATGATGGACGACAATATAATCTTCTGATAGCTTCTGAGGTTGTTGCTCTTATTGTCAGAGATGGACGACAGTCTTGCGAGAACCGCGATGTGATTGTCGAAGCGAGAGGTATATGACTTAGAAGAATTACCGAAATGCATCCAGGTTTTATGGCTAGGCAATATCCAATCCTTTTTCCATATGCAGAAGATGGCTTTCGAGTAGATATATAACGAAATACAGCTCCTCATGGTAGATCGATAAAACAACAACAATTTGTTAGCATGCGTGAATACTATGCTTATAGACTTTTGAGCAGAAATGATGAAGCTAAAACACTGCTTTGAGGGGGACGGTTGTTTCGGCAATATTATTGATGTGTTCATGTGTATTGAGCAGAGTAATTTGAGTTGGGCAAGAAGGAACCAAAAATGTCTCAAAGCAAAGTTGTACAAGGGACTTAGAATTGTTGTTGTTGGCGGTGACACAACTATGGCATCTACCAGATGAAGATTTGTTTTACCATCATGTTTTATAGGCGGGTCAAGATACATGGCTCAGAACTATCAGGATGCAATGGCTATCTATAGATGTGCTGGCTACCCAAATCTTTTCCTTACCATCACATGCAATTCAAAATGGTCTGAGATTGAAAGATTTTACCTTAATTCTAGGTCAGAAAGCTGAGAAGACCTGATATTGTTGCTCGAGTGTTCAAAATTATGCTCGATGAACTACCGACCTATATAAGAAAGCGAATATTTTGGCAGAATTATAGCAAGTATTTTAATTTGTAAACATCTTTTTGGATATATTTGCTAAAACTCTCATCTGAAAGGACTTTTTTTTTTGTCACAGCTATATGCACAATTGAATTTTAGAAAAAGAGGTTTACCCCACGCTAATATCTTGCTCTTCTTACGCCCGCATGATAAGCCAAGAACTGCTTCTGATACAGATAGGACCATTTCTGCTGAATTCCCCGATAAAGATTCCAATCCTTTAACCTACGAGTCTGTTGTGAAGTTTTTAATACATTGGCTGTGCAGGTCAAGAGATACAAGATGTCCTTGCAGGGTTGAAAGAAAATGTTCTAAATTCTATCTTGATAAGCTTTATTCTGAAACTTTTATTGGAGAAGATAAGTTTCCTCATTACCAAAGGAGAAACAATCATAGGACATCAAACTTTTATTGATGATAGAGATGCACTGCCCCAAAAATGTTGATATGATTGTTAGATTCCAAGTTCATATAAACATGGAATTTTGCAATCAAGCTAGAATGAGAAAGTATTTGTTTAAATATATCAACAAAGGCCAAGATCGGGCAACTTTTTTATTAAAGAGAATATGTTGACCAATAGCATAAGTGTTAGACAATTGCGTGACGTTGATGAAATCAAAAAGTACTTAGATTGTCATTATGTATCAGCCTCAGAGGCCTCTTGGCGGGTTTTTGAGTTTGATGTCCAATTTCGTACTCTCGCTATCAAAAGGTTGTCTTATCATCTTCTGAGGAACATATATTAAATTTTATGACGATGCATAATTGGATGATGTACTTAATCATGACAATATTCACAAAACCATGTTCACAAAATGGATGGAGGCCAACAAGGTAAATAACATTGCCAAACAACTCACCTAACTGATTTCCCATCTAAGTTTACATGAAAAACATAAGCAAAAAAGGTGGGATCCCAGGAAGTTCTGCTACAAGAATGGTAGGATGTATTATGCTCATCGATCTTTTGGAGAAAGATTGGTCTCAAGTATGGTTTTGAACATTGTCAAGGGTTTTGAGTGTAATTATGATATCAGGATTGTATGCGGTGTTGTTTATCCTACTTATAAACCAACATGTCAAGCCATCGGTCTGTTAGGTGAGGATGATGAATGGTATCAGGCCATAAAGGAAGCAGCAATTTGGCAAATAGGCCACCAACTACTTGAGTTGTTTGTATCCATGTTACTCCATTACGGGGGTCACTGATCTATTAGAGCTATGAGAGCGAAATTGGGAACTACTTTCAGATGACATTCTTTTTTCCTAGCGATGTGTCTTCGGCATGCTAGAATTGAATATGTCAACTAAACAAGTTAAAAATTATGCCTTGTGTTAAATTGAGAAGATATTTATCAGCAATAGTCGACCATTGAAAGAATTTAGTTCCCTTCCATTCTTGACTTGCCATTAATTAATGAGCGCAGAAATAGATTAATTGTCGAAGAGTTGAACTATGATGTCCATGTACTTACTCAAGAACATGTGCAACTAAATGCAAGCCTTAATGTTGAGCAAAAAAAATTTCTACGACTCTATTTCACAATTTGTCAATAGGGGAAAGGGTAGTCTTTTCTTTGTATGTGGAAATGGAGGAAATGGTAAAAGTTATTTATGGAAAACCATGACTTCATGTGTTCGTCCCTAAGGGAAGATTGTTTTAGCTATAGCGTCATCCAGCATTGCTTCCCTTTTATTCCCGGTGGTAGAACTGCACATTCGATGTTCAAAATCCCAATATCACTAGATGATGATTCATGTTGTCCAATCAATTAAGGCTCTGAGTTGGTAGAGTTGATATGCAAGGCAGTGTTGATAATTTGGAATGTGGCATCGATGGAACATAAAAATGTGTTTGAGGCAGCGGATCACGCATTGAGGGATATAATGCATTTTCACTGCCAACAATCTCAACACAATATGTTTGGGGGTATGGAAATGGGGGTACTTGAACGTGATTTTAGGCAAATTCTTCTGGTTGTAGCCGACTGGAAATTTGACTATATTTGGGATCATAGCATGGTCTTTATTCTAACAATTAACATGAGATTGAGGGATGCGCTCTTCGTTAAATCAATCTTCAATAGAGTCCACGCCAGAGTTTAGCAAGTGAGTATTAGATCTTGGAGATGGATAACTGCCTACATTTGCATTGCAAGGTGAGGATGAACCTTACTGGATGATCTTTTACTTCCTGCAACTATAAATTCTCATATCTAGCGCATATCCTAATTTATTTTTGGTATGGTGATCATAAGTACTTAAGATAAAGAGCTATTTTAGCATCAAGAAATGATATCATCAATAAGGTCAATCATTATATTCTCTCAACCTTTCCAGAAAAAATGAGACAGTATTTAAGCTCTGGCCAAATGTCAACAAGTTCCAACCACATACATGATCTATCTATGATGTATCCCACTGAATTCTTGATTACATTAAACTTTCCCGGGATACCAAGTCATGTGATTGAGTTGAAAGAAGGGATTGCTGTTATTCTTCTGTGAAATCTCAACCTTGACAAGGGACTTTGCAATGGTACGAGATTGATTATAATACATTTGAAAGACATGGTAATGGAAGGTGAAATAATAACGGGTGGCCAAGTGGGTGATAGAATGTTCGTGCATAGAGTAGGAATGACTACAACTGACTCGAAGTGACCTTCCAATTTCACAAGAAGGCAATTTTCGATCAGGGACAGACCTTTGAAGATGTTGGTGTTTACTTGCCGAAGTATGTGTTCAGTCACGGGCAATTGTATGTCGCCATGCCTCGAGTAACTTCACGTCGTGGTTTAAAATTTCTTATTGACAATGACGACAAATGCGAGAATTGTTACACAAAAAACATTGTGCATAAGGATATCTTTAATAATTTACCCTAAGGTGTTCTATATTGCTATTTTAAAAAAGGTGTAAAAAGTCTCTTATCTTTGGGTAAGCACATTAAGTTTAATATTGTTATTTTAAAAAGGTGTAAAAGGTCTCTTATCTTTTGGTAAGAACATTTAGTTTTTAGTTTGTTATTTTTGCTAAAGTATTATTTACTTCTCTTAACTCTAGGTATTGGTAATAGGTTCTTTCCTGTAATTGCTAGATATTTTTGTGTTAAAGAAGAGGAAAGTGTTATAATATTGTCTTTATTTAATTTTAAATATTTTTCCTTTTGATATATTGTTGTTATGTGTCATGCAACTATTTATCTCTTGACATAACATTTCTTTTTTGTGGATGTAATTTCTTGCTTGAACAAAATGACTATACACTCAATCAAAAGAGAAAAGTTCTTACCACTCTTACGTCAATTGACAAAGAAAAACTACCGCTGTAAGATCAAGGTCTGGGTTACACGTACGTGGGATGCAGTCAATATCAAAAATAACAATGATGTAATGAGTTTGGATATGGCATTGCTAGATAAGCAGGTAATAAATTCTTAAGTAATTTTATTAATGACTTTAAGTGTTACTTATTTACTAACATCAAAATTCTTTTTATAATCACATACATGCAATAATTCCCAAAGAGCTTATTGTTAAGTTTAGAGCACTTCCATAGGAAGGATGTATGTACCTCATTGAAAACTTTAGCGTTTTAGAACCCAACCAAAGTTTTAGACCTGTTTTGCATTCCCTTTTTATCAACTTTACCGTTGCAACAACTATCAAGCAAGTAGTTGATGAAGATAAACGCTTCAATCAACAAGTTTGAGTGTGTTGTTTAGTAATGTTGTTTCCCGTTATAAAATTGATACATTCTTGATAGGTACTTTTTGTCCAGTAATCAATAAATACGTGCATGCATCTGGTATTACATTCATCTTCCCTTTTTTCCTTTGATCTACAGATGTGATCGGTGTGCTATGTAGGAAAAGCACTGTCCATGAAATATGCATTCAGGAAAAAATGGTGACCAAGAGAGATATACAGTTGATCGACAAGAGGTGTTATCAATTAATGTTTGATGCTATCTTACAGTCATATCCTTTTATGAATGCATTCAAACCACTAAAATGTGATTATTTTATGACATAAATTTTTGTAACTCATACAGTGGACAAACTTTGACAGTGACATTGTGGTTTGGAGCAACATATCATATTGATGATGACATTTGTATCACAAGCAAGGCCACGTGAATGTTAGTTGTTACATCGACGACGATGAAGGAATTTAAAATAAAATTCAGAAATTGGGTTGTTTAGACGTGATTTTTGCATTCTCAACTAAAAAACTCATTTTATGAATGCCTAAACTCAAATGTTGTTATAATGAATA
>JAVXUO010000438.1:0-75167 GCA_033065855.1 Escallonia rubra
GGCCTAGTCACAGTCCTCGGGAATTTCGTACATTGATGGTCTTTTTGCATACAGTGGACTGACAGTTCTATTTCTTCTATGATATTCTAATGCTTATTCATATTTCATGGGTAAATAGGTTTCATCTTATAATCACAGTTAGCAGCAACTATTGTATATGCCATATGCAAGCTATTCCACTTCCTTCGTTATGTGCATTCAGTTTCGTTCTTTCTCGTTCTTGCATCATGGAGCAACTTTGATGCCATTGTATTGTTCCACCAGTCCTATTGAACCCCTTACTCCTTTCCAATCTCACACTTCCTTGTTTATTGTGTTTCCATGACCTGTTTTAGTAATTAGCTTTCTTATTTTCTTAAGCTGATTGGACCTTTTTGGAATGTTATTTATAAATCAAATACTGTACAGAGTTTTTCAAGCTAGGTTTACCAGAATATGCAATAGTGGAACTAATAGCCATCTAGTAGTTGCAAACTTGGAGCTATATATGATGGACAGATACCAAATAATATATTTAACTGCCTGTGCTTTTGAAGGGAAGTACAGATGCTTACGATAACAAAGAAAAAGCAGCAGTACAGATGTATGACCGACTTCTAAATTTGGCTTCTAGTGCTCTTGCAGAGGTTTGATCCATATCCTGGTTTGCATGTACTACCCATAAACATGTCAGAAACTCAGACCAGATAATAAAATTTTAAAATTTCATATGTTGATGCTACAGAGAGAATTTAAGAAAGCTACGTCAAAGTTGTGGGAGGAACCATATCCTCAGGCATCATTATGGAGACCTTGTGCAGATAGAGAAGCACCAAAAAGTGCAGGTATTCTGCGATTCTGCGATTCTGCATAATCTTATTGAGCATTACTTGTTTCAACTGTCACGTCACAGGATTTAGTTAATCTGGTGGCTCAAGTGCGCTGTAATAAGTTAAAGTTGTTGGTGCAGGAAAACTTAAAAACAGCACTGGCTTTATACTGATCAGCGCAAATGGAGGTCTGAATCAACAACGAGTTGCTTTAAGTATACAGTTTTGTCTGTACCTTTTTAGTCATGGATTTCTGTTCTCAGTTGGTACAATGCGTTTGTAGTCTGATATCGATTAAATGGCCTATACGCCTTTTTGCTATGCTTTGTGCATATCAAACTGCATTTCATCAACTGGGCCTGTGATTTGGTATTAATCAGAGAGCTTATTGAATCTTATACCAGATGTAACTGTGTTTTGGCTGAAGTGTTCACTTAGTTGGCTGATTTTTAATCAGTCAAAGCCATGTGCAATTTGCTAGTTGCCTAAGTTGAACATTCTGAAGTGGAAAGTAGTCAAAGTGAAAACAAGGTAGTGGATGAAGCAATATTCGTTTTTACATAAATTGGTTCTCTGCAGAGAAGAGAAGCCTTTACTGATAGCGGAACTGCCCAGATTTTTGCAGGTTAACCATTATAAGGATGAAATCCTGCATTATTAGCTATTTCATGAGTAAACCTTGGCCATCTCAAAGTTGTATTGTCATTCAGTGTACAGTGGTGCTTGCCTTTCCTTTAATATATGACCAAGTATCCTGAGTTTGGCTCTGAGTACTCCAGAGGGATGCATGATCCACCAGTGACAAGCTGATATGAAAACCAAACATGAGGGTTAAAGAATTCATATCGGTCATAAGCTAATATTTATTAAGTCGCTACTTCCTATGGATGACAAACAACTTCATGTTGATAATTTTTGAAGACCGAGAGCTTCCTAGAGTACTTGAAACCGAATATCCCGGACTAGATATTGTGACGTTGCAACTGGGAGAAGCTCAAGCTGCGAAATCTACAGAAAGGGAAAGACAAAATTATCTGTCAAGGTCGCTCAGTTATCACAGAGCCCACTCTGCAGAAGAAGGTCGCATGATAGTGTTTTATATCAACTGAAATTAATAGCTGGAACTGAAGGGGGTCCAATTCTTTGGATGATTTTTCTTTCCACCAGGATTTGACAACACTGCAATGGAGAACTGAGCAAAATTATATGTTAGGGTCACATAGTTATTCACGAAGGAGTTCGGAGTTACGATAATGATGTGTGCTTTGGACTTTATTAAGGTTGCCTGCACTTGGTTTCCGTACGGTCATGGTTTACGTCCTCAAAAACTGTCTGCCCTTTTTCTTTCATCACATGCATCTAATTTATTAGAATGGAGGATTCCATACTTCGGTTGAAAGGACTCGAAGTTGTTGAATGTTCAAATTTATATGATATATATATTCTTTGAGTTTGCCTAAATCCTATGCTTCACTTGCTACTTGTGTTTGAGTTGAAATAACCGGACGGAGAGGCGAGTTTGGAGCATAGCTTGATAACTGCTTTGTCCTTAATTTTGAAGAGTCCTTACCTTTTGTACGTTTTTTTTAAACAATACAAAGATATACACGTGACTGATCTTTTTTGGTAGGTCCATCTCTTATCCATTTAGTTGTTCATTAAACACATAAAAGATGAGGTAAAAACCAGGTAATTTACTATGCCTGCAGGTTTGCAATGCTGTTGCTGTGGCATCTCTGTTAAATGTGACATTAGTTATTCCCAAGTTTCTTTACAGCAATGTGTGGAAGGATCCCAGGTCTTAAACTATTTCTAGTAGTAATTTATCTGAACCAACTGGTTGTACTCCCTCCCCCTCCTCTCGGTTATGATGGTGTTGACTATCATGCCATTAGTTGGCTCGGGTCTTGGAGAGTAAATAGCAAGTTAGAATCTGATGTTTCCCTTTCAAAAACTCCTTATATCTTCATTTTCTGCTTCAATCAGTCTTAACGCCAACTTTTTCTGCAACTAGACTTGATAAAATTGCCATTGCTTTAGCCCTATTGGTAGAATCATGATATCTTATATAGTTGATTCGTGAATTTATAAGTAGTGCCTGATGTGCTTCCATTGGTAAACTAGCCCTTCTCACTATCCTTATGTCGCAAACCATTATACATATTGTTGCACTTCTCCATTTGTATGTCCATATACTTTTTCAACAGAAAATTTGTACTGTTTTTTCCTCCACCATATGTGCAGCCAGTTTGGTGATATTTATCAAGAGGAATATTTCACGAATACTCTGAAGAATGAAGTAGATGTTGTGAAGGAGCTCCCTCCTCATCTGAGATCGCTCGACCTCGTAGCAATTGGAAGTCAAGTACGTCATTCTACTGATTTATGTTTTCACATCAAGAAACTGTATGTCATTGCAGAATAAATGTATGAGACCTTTCATCTTTGCTTTTCAGATCACTGATGCTGAAATTCCAAAGGAGGCAAGTCCTCATGAATATGTTGAGATCATACTTCCATTCCGCAACAAGAGAGGAAGTATGACGGGAAAATTGGGAAAAGATGGGATTTTGGATTAAATATTTGGGGTTAATGGGTTTTTTTGTGAAAATTGTGAAAAGAGGGTGCCAAGTTCTTAAATTTCTGAAAGGTGGGGTGAGTTGTGGAAAAATGGGTTTTTAAAAAAATCAACGTTTCCCCTTCCCCAAAATGCCCCTCCCCACAGTAAACCCACTTCTCGTTCCCTTCGCCCAACCTTTCTTCATCTCCCAATCAGAAGACTCCCCCCAATCAGAGACCACTTCATCCCTTTCCCTCCAATTCTCCCTACCCCACAAAACCCCCCCCCCCCCCCGCCAACCACGCAGGTTACCCCACCCCCTTCTGCGGTCACCCCCACCCCACCCCGACCCCCATATTTCCCCCCAACCGCGACTGTCCCCCAAGCCGAGACTCCACGCACGGCCGTCTCCCTCCTCTAAGCTCGACCGTCTCCCTCCTCCCCGCACCCAGCATCGCCGCCACAGCCTGGTCCTCCATCCCCTTCGCCCAACCCCTCAGCCCCCAACCACCACGTAGTGGTGGTCCTTCCTCCGTCCCCGCTGCTGTAGCGGACGCCGTGTCGACAAAATCAAGGATCGTTTCATGCATGTCGCTGTAGAGGCACTGTAGAGGCATTCCGAAGCTCGACCTTGGTGCGCGCCACTGTAAAGGTACCCCTTCTTACATTTTTTGAGTGATCAGCATGTTTCTTCTACGTTTGTTCGTTCGCGCCGCTGTATAGCCCCACTGTTATCTGTTGTTTCTGTTCTTGTGTCCCTGTGTTTTTTTGGCAAATTCCCATGCTTCCGTACTTTGGCATGCATATTGCTTCAGTTGTAACAACTGAAATATAGGATGTACGTTGTTTTTAGTAAGATTGGCTCTCTGTCAATCTTCGAAGTTAATAGGATCGCAGTTTCGGCCCTTAAACATAAATCTGAAATGTTGCTTGAAATGTAACAAAATTAGGTTCATCATGGAATTGTCATATAACTTTAAAGTTAGTAATTCACTTTTTACCTCTGCTGCAAGTGAAGGTTGTAATGGACACAAGCAAGGTCATTAAACCTCCGATGTTCCAATCTGTTTCTTTCTTCGAGTGGATATGCTCAAATATGCTTCAGTTCCTTTCACAGCCCGAAGAACTACACTTAAACTAAATACTCGAATGCCTAACTTTTGAAGATTTGGAGCACTACTTCAATGACATGCCACTATTCATCTTAAAATAGGCAACAAAGCATATAAACTGTAAAGTACTGAAATTAGCGTAGCTCTTAAGAAGGCATGACACTTACTTGGAGGCATTAACGAGCCATCAGCTTAGCAGACACTCCTCCAATACCCCCCTTCGCATTTCTGAACTTCTTCATCTCACTTGTCTGCTCTATGCAATATAGGGTTGCCGTGCACATACTTTTAACATCAAGGAGCCCAGAAGTAGCTTTTCTATTCTTTGCTATCGCATATATGTTGTATTGGTTGGTAGGTAGCCTGCTGCATATAGATTCTTCCTCAATTGATCGTCCCAGTGAGTGTCAAGGATTTACAAATAAGGATCCTTCCTTTTTCTATGGAACATCTTCAACATCTCATTCCTAGCAACTTGGATAGCATCATACAAACATCACTGTCAACCAATCTTAGAACACGAATTAAAGGTTCCGTCAACTGGACTACAGCTGCACATTCTGTCAAATCATCAAGTCTAGCACATTATTAATATATATCTTCCCTTTACCTTTTTGGCATATGCTGAGATTGTCAATTCCTTTATACGTTACCGTAGCTCGTAAAGCATTTTTTGGTGCAAGAATACTCCGACGCATTAAAGTTGGTTCCAAAATCGAGTTGGATCAGGGCTAAGTATTCCCCTTCCAACGGTATGCTTTCTCATCAAATGTAATGCGTAGCAATTATTGTATATATTCAGTGATTTTTTAAGCATGAGTTACAACATCATCATTCATCGACTTCAGCCAACTAGCCAATATCATTAAGCATCAGATTAAGGCAGTTAACTGCTCACGGAGACCAGTAAGCGGGCGTATCCAAGGATGGAGTACGAGATTGAGTGGCCGATTCAGATTAAGTATTTGTAGCAGAAGACATTAGTTTTTTTAATTTTAAATTGAAACTAAAACTTACATAAGCAGATTTTAAAGTTCAGCTAACATTTCATCCTAGACCTCTTATGCGTTTCACTTTGCAATATATGCTTAAGTGAAAAGGAAGACAATTGATGATATTGAAAATGATGAACAAATGAACAAGATGTAAAAAACTGACTGAAGGAAAGAGAAGATGATTTTTAGCAAGATAAGAAAATGAAGGTGAAGAACAAAACCTTGGGCAGGATGAAAAAATGAATATACCTGTAGATGAATTACAAACTCGTCAAAGAAGTAGAGCAATTGTGGCTACTAAATCCATAAGATAATACAGCACGAAACTAATGTGGCGGAGACTGGAGTATCTAATATGAAATCTTGTATTTTGCAAAGAAGCAGAACGAAATGAGCCTATTTATATTACTATTAAGTTTCAAAGCTAAAAAACAGAAGTACTATATGCTTAAAAAAGGAGTGGGTTACTTTAGTGCCTAAATAAGTTGTTTTATTCTATTTTACAAAACCGTTACGGTAGTTATAAATACCGGCCGGGTCACGGTTCTTACAAAACACAAGCCCATTTGAACAGGTTTTTACGATTCATATGCAACTCCAATATTTCAGTTGACCTAGACCGGTAAGGGTCTGGTTCATGGTCGAATGGCAAGGTCTTGGTTTTGATAGTTAGCCACATTGTTTGTCACAGTATGCACTACATTTTCAACTCCAACAATATCAAAGCCAACCCATACACCGTCTCAAGCACGCAAGGCCTTGCCAGTAGCTTTGGACCAGATCTAAATCCGAGGTCTATGTTACATGGACTCGGCACAAGTGTCCGGGTCGGATACGTGTCCAAGTGTCGGATTCTAAGTTTTAAAACACAAGACACAGGGACACGGTAAAATATTCATATCTAGTATTACTTATTAACTATTTCTAAGGTAAAATGATGTTTTATGTGACGCATATGGTTTTAGTTGAGAACTTGTCTTGTCTCAAAGCCAAAGAAATCAAAAGAAACACTACAAGATAGTGCTCATAGTAGCACATCCTAAGATATCCTGTCCGAGTGTCGAGTGTCCGACACGGGTACTTCATGCACTCTGAAGAGTCCATGTAACATAGGCCGAGGGAGGTCAGCGGTGCAGGCGAGAATAATGCGAGTATGGAAGAGGGGGGTGATCAGCATGGGACTCAAACCCAGCAGTGGGGTGACACAGTGAATTGATTCGCTGAGTTGGGTGGGTACCCAACGGGGTTTATTAATTTTTTTTTTCAAAGACAACATTGTTTTACGATTTTGTCCTCCATATTTTTCCATTAAATGGTCAAAATTAACGAAAAAGGATGAAAATGATCATGGAACTGTAGGTAAAGGAGTACAGTGAAACATATAAACATAACGAACTGATTGCACATTACCCTAACAGATAAAAAATCATTTTTATAATTTTACCCATGTTATGACAACCATAACACCAATTGCGAAGGTTTATGCCCAATATTCTTCCTTGTGTTTACTAATAGCACATATACTAATCGTTGCCAAAAGGATATTATCTAAGGGCAGGATATTACATAATCCATCCTTCATGGTATTGGCTTTGACCGGAAGAACAGGGGAAAAAAGGTCTAAACCTTAGTTGCAGGTTCAATCTTAGTTGCAGGTTCAATCTTTGACCTTAGTTGCAGGTTCAATGCTCCCACTCCAGAACCTCGCTCCTGAATCTCGCACCCGCTCCCACTCCCACCCCAAAACCAACTATAGTAGTGATGCTCCTGCTCCAAAACCTCTCACCCGCAATCACCCACACTCCGTGCAACTAAGGTTCAAACTCTGGTTTACGTATTTTATGGATTTTACGCATGCAAACCTTGGAAGAATTCCTTTTTCTCCATGTGCATATGACGTCCAGAGAAAAAGTACATAAGCGATTATTTACCAAAACATTTGCATGGGTTTGACTATTTGCACGTGAATTGGGGGACTGCAAGTTATGCCCCAATTGGTGTACTGGTGAATTTTTCACTATTAATAGGCACTTTCATGAACAATTTCTCACCCCAAACGGCTAGAGGCTCCATTGTCCAAAGTCCTACAAGAGTAATTTGCTAGAAATAATCGCCGGTAGTCAAGTTCGTGCATTGACTAAGGGAAAGCCTCGACCATGTAAAGTAAGGGGGTAGCATAGCATAGTACTTTTACTTTTGGAAATCTGCTCTACAGGATGTAGTTTTGCATATTAGTGGCACACGGTTCTACTGTGACGACCACTTTTTCTTGTTATTCTAGGCTGTTCAACAACTGACTCTTATACTTTATGCATATACAGCCATCTTATAATGCCCAATCTTTTGTGCACCCATTATTGTGGTAATGCAAAAATTTGTCTGAAAAGTAAAATATGTTATGCTTAAATGTCTGCTAGGCCGTGTAGTCGACGGGTTGGGAGTACCTATTGATGGAAGAGGTGCTCTATAGTCGCCTTATGGAGTTACAAACTGAAGGTCCAAAAGGAGGTAGAGGTGGTTTATAGCTTTTACAATGCAGGTGTTTCAATATGAATGGCGGCACTTATGGGCAGTCTAATGATGGCAACGTGGTAGTGGTGATTTTGTTATTGAAGCGTCGCTAGTGTTGGTGAGAAGTGATGATGGTGGTAGCAGTTTTCGTTAGGGGTTGTGGTGATGGTGTCACGTCAATATTCTTGGTGTTGGCGCGATCTAGTGATAGTAATAGAAGTTGGCGCTATTCGAACGTGCCTGGTGGCAGTATTGGTGACAATGGTGATGTAGTGGTGGTCGTGGTGGACAGTCTAGCGATGGATATGGTAGTGGTGGCGATAGCGCTGGTGGTGGTATTAAAGAGTCGCTGGTGGTAGCGTTGGTGACAGTAATGACAGTGTTGATAGCAATGACGGTGGTGAGAACATGGTGCGGAGGCGACAACGATAATGGTAGTCTAAGTGTGTGGTGATAGTGATAATAATGGTGGTAATGTAACATACTATAGCGGTAGTTCTGGTGACTATAGCGGGTGTTGGTGGCACCAGTGTGGTGAAGGTGGATGTGTGGTGCTGACTGGCGATGGTGGCGGGGGTAGCCGTATAGTGGTGGACCTGTGGTAGTGTGAGGGTAATAGTGGTAATAGTGGTGATAGTGGTGGACTTATGGGATTGTATAACTCATAATTGCATATTAATCTAAGAAAATCTATGACGAAAATGATTAGACGAAAAGACCCCGTTGTATTTAAATTCCTAATTAGTTAGCAATTTTTTGGATAACATGATTTTAGCGAGAGTTTTTGCAATTTACTATGGGTAATCTTTATTTTTAAGTTGACAAATCGTGGAATTTCTTGTTCTCTCATTGTTCTGCCACTGCATCTAGGTACGATATTAGAGTCAAAAGTAAATACGTGTATTTACAATTGCCTTTTGTTTCAGCAATGAGCTCAAACATGGAGCGAGGCGAGGCATCTAGTACAGGGAAGAGGCCTGTCAACGCGTTCATGCGATTTGTGTAAGTTCTTGATAAAGTTTATAAGGTAGTGTATATGCAAGACATGTAATTATGATGAGTGTTTGACCTTGGTTTGCATTATTGTCTTCAGCGCCGAAATAAAGCAAGGACTGCAGCAGTCCCACGCTACCCATTGCATGACGATGAGAGAGGTAATTGAAACTATTTTAGCATTTCCCAGCTCCATTATTTGGTAACCGCTCTATTGACAATCTAAAATATGTCTTCATTTTAGGTTTCACAGCTTGCCTCGCAAATGTGGAAAGACCTCAGCGAGGATGAGAAATTACCGTACGTCCTCCAAGCCAAAAAAGGCATGGAGGAGTACAACGCCGCTCCGAAGAAAGGCAAAGAGAAACGCAAGACCAATAAGGCAAGTGTTCGTTTCATGCCAATTTACTGTTATGCATGAATGGTTTCGTGGTAAAGCCCCTTAAGACCAGTAATCCCAAGGTTGGCTCATAATATGTAGGGCTTTCTTTTTTTATTCTTAAATAAGCGTAGCCTGTGATAACTTCAATAAACAAACTCATAACGTGTGTGTGTCGGGGGGGGGGGTTGGACATTCAGACCGTACCCTTGAGAAAAGAAAAGCCCAACCTCGAAAGGAGGGGGAAAAACAGTAAAAATGATGGAACCTCACAAATAGTGTTATTTTGTCACGAAACTAAATACTCTGTAAACTCCCATAGGGTAGTAGATATCTCCCTGATACCAACCAACCAAAGAATCCAATTTGACCAATAGAGTAGTACCCCCCCCCCCCCTGCTTCACAAAAGATTTTATATTAGTTGGATTGACAACAAATTATGTATCACTCACAGGGAAGTCAGCTTTTCTCTTGTTAGAACCAATTGTCTCGGTTGGCCACCATGATCTACGCCTACATGGACCCGTCAATGCTTTATAAACACAAAAGTCTCCACTGTTGTTGTTATAATTAGAAAAGAAGCCAGAAATTGAAACTTTACATTAACTGAGGTATCTTTTTGGAATTGCTAGCCCCATAGAATTCACCAATCAGGCCCATCACCGTCACATTGCTATGACTCATAGCAATGACACCAGGTTATGCCTATAGTGGAAATTCAGAAAACACGAGATTGGTGTTGACATAGAGCACGATGGCATTCAATCAAAATGGGGCCAGACTGCTCAATGGCTTTTAATAGCAAATTCAGACAATTCTCCATTTGTAAGTACACGGACAGAAATAGAGCAGTACAATGAATGCACGAGGAATGTGTGTTTGTGAGATTTTCTACGTGTATAGTTCGACTGGTGACAATGTGGGCTGCGGTGCAGCCATGTTGCGAAGGAGGGGCTGCTTCAGTCTTGGTGCAGCCTGTGGGTATGGTGTATTTTGTTTGTGGAATGGTGTTTGAGTTGTGCGTGAACTGAGGGCTGCCACTGTGGCTGCCCTAGTGTGCGTTTGTATGTAGGTCTGATAAAAAAAGGAGAGGGCTATGGTTGCGGTCGGGCATCCATGGCTGCCGTGTTTACCCGAGACCGGTGTGTGCATGTGCTTGATGGTGTGTCAGTGGGTGGATGTATGGTGGTGTTACGGGGCAGCGTAATGAATGTATTAACTCAATTTCATAGGTAAAAAGGGGGTGAGGTGTTGTAGTCTTTCTGTGAGTATAGAGGTAGAATGAGCTAGGGCTCGCGTCATCACCGGCCTCTTTGCCGGCGATGTCCTCGATAGCGACGGTGAGTGACATTGCAACGTGCCTGATTGTATTTTACCTTGATGCATGATTAGTCTCCTATGTATTTCATGAACTCCAGATCATCTGTACGCTTAAATTAGCACATAAGCTTGAACTTATCACGTAGTCTTGAATTAAACTACATGGAAAACGCGGGGGGTTAATGTCCTAGGTACCTCATGAACTCCAGGACATTCACAAAGCTGCTAAGCTGTACAAGCTCTCCACAGACGGTCAAGTAGAGAGCTGCATACGCACAATGATTTCTTTATACATTCAACAATCACACTTTGGAACCTGCATTATCGTCAGTTGTACAATGTTCGGTGTTGTTTTACAAGCTTTTATATGGAAATGTACTGCACATGCCCTTACTGATAGCATTTTTAACTTATTGCAGGCAAGCTTCGAGAGCCGGTGTAGCCCTAGGATGCTTGCTGCTTTGATGGAGGGGCTAAGAGAAAATGCCGCCAAATCCTCTGCAATTGAGGCAATGGGTTTCAAGTCGTTCTTCAACATGCACTGCTCAACATTGCCAAGGAGTTTCTTACTTGGCCTTGTTGAAAGATTTGACCCGTACACGCGCAAGATGCGCGTAGGCAAGACCGAAACCGTGAGGATAAATGCCACTGATGTTGGACTTGTATTAGGAATTCCATACAAGGGCAAACGAGTTCCAACATCCATTGACGACGACGTCTTGCATCCCATTCGAGATCGTTTTTCTCGGATGAGTTTAGCGGCCTTGGCCTCGTACCTCACTAGTGTACAATTAGTGAATGAGGAATTTTGCTGGGCTTTCTTGCTTTTTTTGCTTAGTACGTTTCTTTGTCCCACGAGGGGCAGGCCATCCGTCGACTTGTTTCCTGCCATATCTGTCGCATCAACGTCCGCCCAATACAATTGGTCGCAGCTTGTCCTTGATAAGTTGGTCCGAGGTGTGACCAATTTCAAGCAAGGCAGGACCAAAACCGGTATCGCCGGCTGCGTTGCGTTGTTGATGGTACGCAAGAATAACTATATGTACATTCGTTTGTCGAGCTATGTTTATTATTGATCCTGATCCATGATGACATGTCCCGTGCAGTTCTTTTACTTCCACAAAGCTCCATGCGGCGTCCTCGACAACATAGAGGTTGAAAGCCCCTATATGGCACATTGGACACCACGCCATATAATTAGCCGCATTGAAATAGAGAATCATGGAGAAAATGACACGGATGTCTCCCCTGCCCCTGCTAGCACCTCCTTCACTATTCCGGTATGTGTCTTAGCAACTCAATGGATTCTTGAGTTATTTGCTTCTGTTGGGTTTCTTTTTTTCACCTTCAATCCATTATGTTTTTTTTACGAACTATGTTTGAGTCATTTGCAGTGGGTACGCAAGCTTGCGGAGGTTGTTCCTCACTTTCCAGAACTTGAGAGGTTCCTCCGTGCAAAAGAGGCCGCTGCATCGTCTACGGAGCCAACTCCACCCAAAGTTGGCCCGACACCTCAAGATCAGCAACTATCATCACCATCCGAACATGCGATTCGGCCTGCTCGGACTGCTTCAGGTCGTGCCACTGCTGGAAGGAGTAAGAGTGGAAAAAGGCCGACCATTTTTATGAATGACGGCGCCCAATACGAACCCGTATCGAAGCGCCTACGATCCTTCTCCTCCCCTCCTGCAACTGAAATGTCTCCTGCAGCTGCTCACTCCGAACGTGCCAACCCTCGTTGTTCACCACCGGCTCCGATAGGCGACAACATGGATGATTGTTCCCTGGCCGACGACCTGCTCGTACCCTTATCAAAGTTGTCCTTCAAAACGAGGAGGACAAGCAGCCGCATTATTGCACAACAACCAGCGGGGCCCGGGCCGTCAATCATCCGTCCCCGTCCAAATAGGAGGTCTGCTCCAATTAGAAGGGTGAAGTGCTCTAACACGACTAGGAGCCCCTTTCTTCGTGTTGCCGGTGAACAAAGGGTGACGCTCGCAAGGCTCGAAAAGGAAGCTGTAAAGAACGTCTTCCAGTCTGAAGTCCCTGCGAGGTAATGAATCTGCTTAAGCCTTTTGGGGTAGTTGGGTCAGTTTATTTATAGAAGTTCTTATTACTTATCCTATTATTTTTATTTCTTATAGAAAGTTCGGTTGTCGTTAAGATGCCTCAAAGCTTCTTGACTAAGGACCGAATTCTCACGCTACAGGGGAAGCAGTGGGTATCATCCGAGGTACCACATCTCTACCTACCTCTTCCAACAGCTTACTTAGATATTTAGAACGCGAATCTGAAATTTGGAAATCAGAAACCAAATGTTATGCTCACTCTGTGTGATAAACCATTTGAACTTATAGTTACCGAGCTATTCTATAACCATGGTATGTCATGATTTGAGTGGTCTCTAAACTGAATTTGGCTTTACTTAGAGACATGTTTAGATATGCTCTAACGTACGTTGTGTTAAAATCATCTTGTCAAGCCAGCAATGTATATACGATGCCATGCGATGAGAATAATATTGCATATCCCATTTAAGCTTATTGTTGTTATCATTCTTCAAACATCGTTTGCATACGAACGAGGTTGACAGCTCGTAGCCCCTACCTTATGTTTGCCTTATGTTTCAGGTTGTTGATGCGTGGTCGGAGGTCGTCAATGCCGACCGTTCAGGCTCTGTGCTACGTTACACATTTGCCTCCGATTTTGCGGTGATTTACGTTGTTTCAACTTGAGTATTGCTCATATCTTTGGTCTAATTGTTTTGAAACTGAGCCATGTATACCTCCGTAAACTGCAGTCCTCGGTTATCAACTTCATGGATGACCTCCGGTCCGACGATGAGATCCGAGACTTCTTCTCCCGCTTCTTTGATCAATCTACAGGGCTGATTAAATTGGAGGACGTCCAGTTGGTATACTCTTTGGCCATTGACTTCTTCCATATCAGTATTCTATCTGTATATTGGCTTTGTGCACTTGCAAGGTTCAAATGCTATCATCCTTAGATGGCACTAACTGTTAAAAACCAAGATATTTAGTTCACACAACATTGCCTTTATATCAACCATTTTAGGTGTATTGTTCATTACACACCTTATGTGCTGTATTTTTCTTCCCTTTTCAGTTCTGCGTGCCAATTTGCTGGGAGCATCATTGGTTTATGCTCTGCATCAACATCAACAGGGGGTGCATCGACTACCTCGACTCTGGTCGACGCAGTGTTTTGGCTGAGCTTGAGGTTTTCCGCAGGCACCTGGTATATACTCAGCCATGGCATTTCTTACAACTGTCGAATTTAGGTGATGTAAAGTAGAGCCAACATAATATTGCATACCTTTGCTTTGGTTAGGCCCGCGTCCAGTCTTGTATGTTGATGCATACAACTGGTAGAGACATTGACTTTCAGCCTTACGCTTTCCAGAGTCATCCGTGCCCAAAACAGGCAAATGAGTACGATCTTCTCTTATTGACATGCTTATCTCCTTTAACTCCGTTCCTAACTTCATCCTCTTAACGACATTACTGAACAACGTGTGTTATGAACTATTTCAGTGATGATTGCGGAGTGTACACATTGAAGTTCATGGAGCATTGGTGGGGCAAGTTCAGTGTAGCGATCTTCCCGGTAAGCGTGTAAACCTTGTTTGCATTTAAGTTTTCGCAATGTTTTAGTATACACGTTTGCATGTACTTTCATTAGTAGTTTCATGCTCCTCTAACATAATACTTCCGCTTGTTAGTCTGAACTCAAGCACTACAGAGTCCAGATTGCTGCCAGGTTGATTCTCCATCCATTGAATGCCATTCAACTCCCGGTGGTGCACGCGGCAACAACGAGTACTAATCCACTTCTACCAACCACTCATGAGCCATGTAGCTTAGCCGTCCAGGCAGATTTGCTAGGCTATGCCTTTTCATCCTCCCATGATCCGGGGTACGAGCCAATTCTCATGTTAAATTTAGTTATTCTCCTCTTAAGACATTGACCACCTATCCTCCGTGCTTTTAATCCCGTTGTCCTAAATCACAATGTTTCCACACATAAGTTGATTCACATTGTTTATCTTGCACATAGTAAATAACGCATTCCCTTTTAGCATGAATTCAATTTTAAAGGCTTCCTTTCATCGGTTTCCCACGTATATATTTGTGCCTTTTGTAGGGAGGTCCTGATAAGTATGTACGGCTACCACTTAACGCGGTTTGATATATCGACCATGGAAGGCAATAACTGGGTTGGCGCAGCCGTGAGTACTATTTAAATGAAATGACAATTTGACGAGGTGGGTTTATTTGCCCGGTGTTATACTTTATGGCTACCAATGCAGGCTCTCGACATGGTTATCAGGGTGATAAACGCCGAGAGCAATGGCCCGCTAGATCGATACATCTTTCCCACTTTCTTTGCGGTATGCATCTCTACATTTGGCACTCTTTCATTCTCACCAGTTTCATAGAAGTATACCTAATGACGACCGGACTATGACCTGAATAGTTGTTGTGTGAGCAGTCAACGTTTTGTATTAACACGATGCCCTTTGCAACTTGTAGCAAAGCGTTATATCTTACCTCTCAACCTCTCGGACGGATGACGAAATTCGGAAAAAATTTCAGAAATATTATCTGTCGAACCAGATTAAGAGGAACCTCAACAGCTGCCAGATGGTAATTGAATACATTTCTTAGAACCTCTCCTGTTTAAATATATGTGAATAGGACTTAGGAGGCTCATTTTCTGTGCACGCTCATGATATATTCACATGGATTTAACTGTTATTCATATGGATGTTTCAGCTCACAACGCCTATGTTGTGGAAAAGTAATCACTGGGTGGCTTTTTCCTTCAATCTCCTCACGTGTGGCATGGAGTACTTGGATCCATCAAGTACAACTCTCCTTCCCGGAATGAGACATGCCCTTAACCTAATGGTAACCCTCCTTGGTTTGCTGCTGGTGCCATTTGCACACCAATTCGTTCCCTCGTCAATAGCTAACAATTGTTATTTCGATGCTCGAACATGCAGGGTAGGGTAATATCCCTTATCATGGCAGATGTAAGCAGAAGGTCCTCTTTCACATCGGCATCGTTTGCTTTCGTCCCTACCAGTATTCCACGGGATACCACTGTGTAAGAGTTATTTACTTAGTCCGGCCCATATATGTTTTTGTAATTTTCGTAGAAGGTCCTTTATTGCCAGCAAATAAACCCAAAAAACAACATACAGCCATATCAGTTTACAACTACGTTGATGCAAATATAGCCTATCGTGTATCATGGGCCTCGTATGTGCACCACTGCTATAGGTAATTCCCAGTGATCATCATCTACTATACTCCAAGTGCAGTTGGAGTTGCCGGAGCCGGTCCTTTTTTTTATTTTTGACAGCAGCCATAATATGAACGTGCATTTTTGGGATGTGCCCAGGAAACCGTATCTTCTTCCTTTGTGCCACAACCGCACCTTGAAGATGAATTAACAGTTAGGGTAAAAAAAACCCCGACATTAGCTCTGCGAGGCGGCAAGGCTGAAGTTCTCATCCTCATTGCCATCACTCGTACGATTTTCTGATGACTAATCTCCAGTGTTAACGATGTCAACGGTATAGGCATCAGAAGTTCCTACGAGCGATGGCAATCAGGGTGAAAACATCAGCCTTGCAATTGTATTCAACGTACCAGATATAAGAGTCTTTGACACCTTCAGTTTCAAGGCACCGGCAGCATCATATACGGGCCTTGTTCCATATTGAGTAACCACCAGGACCATTAGAATGCCAACTTCCTGGCTGAATCCATAACCTTTTTTTTCCAGAAGGTCGTGGCCTTTGTGTTCCTAATTGAGCGGTTGTATTTCGACCCCTGGTCTGCCTGAGTGAAAATGAGGTCCAACGTTCTTTTACAGTGTGGTGTAGATAATATATTTCTTGGCGGGGAGGTCAAAAATGTTAGTATCCACGGAAGCTGGACTTCCATTCGTGGATGTTTCTTAAGCCAATCCCCCCTTCTTTTCTTGCCACACACATCCTTCCAACCTACTTCCTGTAAGGCTGATGTCACTTCCATGCCAGCATCTAGTTTACGTTATTATACAGTACGATTTACGAACTTTGCCAAGTTTGTCTCGGATACAGCACGTCATCCGAAATTGGACCCGTACGTCATACAGTCTGCAATGGCGTAGAACTGTCATGTACATGCCTGTTTTTTGGCATAAGCATTTTGATAGCATTCCCCAGTTTAGTTGACACCATGTGCCTATGTCGCTACTAATAACGTTTGGTAGAAATTTAATCCGTTTTTCTGTAGGTGCCATTGCGGTATATACTTGATAAAATATTTGGAGCATTGGTATGGTAAAATGGAGTACGATATGGATCCGGTGAGTATAATTCCAGCGGGTATATACCCGGCAAGTACAATTGTATAGTCAATTTTAGCCTAACGCTCGGCACACTTTTTAATCCTTTATTGTGATTGTGTGTCAGGGTGCGGTGGAGATGCTTCGTAGGGAGACAGTCGTCGGCTTATTACTCCATGAGCGTAACATTGAGAGGTCGCGACTTCTCGCCCGAACTGAGCAGATCAGCAAACCCTAAAGGCATGTTAGTTGATAATGGGGTGTACATGGTGTACATTGTCTTTTCCGACTCATTGTCGTAATGTTGGTGATATAATATGCTAGTTTGCATTTGCAAAACCTTGTGTCATTCTTCTGCATTATTTTGTGTGGCGCAACGGATATAACGGTTTACGCTGGAGATGGTGGATCGGTTTGGCTATCCGTTCTGATTAGCCACGACAATGCTTAAGGTTTTCTCCTTTTTCACCCAATGAAATTCCTCCATACGTTAGTTGCACAACCCTGAAGTATGTAATTTGTTGTTAGGTGAAAATTGTTTTGGACATTTTGGAAATGCTGAGCAGAGGCAAAGTATAGCTTCTAATTGCTGGGGGAGAATCTTTGCCATACAACTCTGTTATTGCTCCCTCCTCTTCCTCCCTGTCTAGATATCTACGTGGTGAGTTGGAAATAAGGTCCATATGGCTTTCCGTACAATTTTGGTTTGTTGTTCCGCTCGAAGAGCGTGAGTTGTACTCATGATGGTGTGGTTGTCAGTCCGATCGAACGCCGGTTTGGTTGAGATTCTGCCCATAGAGCTTTCTTTTAATTAGTGGATTGGTTGTCAGTCCATGAGAATTGATAGTTATGTATATGCAGAGTGGCTGGTATTGTCTACCAGTGTAGGGTGTATATATTGCATAACTTGACCTTAACTGCAGCCTTCTATGTGTTTGCTAAATTTTCTCATCATCATATTTAGCGCACGGCTTGTTAACTTGGAATAGCGTGCGAAAGGGCATGTGTTGACGTGCTATGGCACGTGTTGACAGCCCCCAACAGGTTCTCCACACCCTCCTAACTTGGGGGCAGGGAAAGTAGCTTTACTACCCTGCTGGGGTAAAATGGTCTGTTATTTCTTTGAATCTGGCATACTATCTGTCTGGCTATCTGCCTGGAGAGGACTACATACATTTACTAGCTCTTGAATGAACTTATAAAGGTGTATCTGTGTATTTATGTATATGTGTGCACGCATTTGTCTTATCGGGTATATGCGTGTTTGTGTGTGCACTTGTTCTCGACTTTGGCTTCATGATTTACCATTCTCCGTTGAAATGATTTAGGAACTTGTTTGTGAGTGTGTGCACAATGTGTAGGAAGCAGGCTCGCATGTTAGGAGGTGATGAGGGTAATGAATGCAGATGTGCAAATCGTTATATGAAGAGGCAGGCAATTATCTCGTAATTAACGTGCACACCTGATGTGCTGTCCTGGAGTTTGGCCCGCATGTAGCTTGTTTTGCCATGAAGGCCATGAGGTATACTCTTTCCTTAATGACTAAGGCCATTCATAACTGTGTTTTGTTGTTGAATACTGACGGTCTCTAGGTGAAATAGGCTAATTGTTATTTTCCTCATCAAACAACCAACCTCACAAGCACCACTTGGAAATCTAAACAGAACATAGGCATTGCAGCCTGATCACTTATCGTAGTCAAGTTCCCTTTCATTCCAATTTAAAATCATCATCATCATTATCAGGATTAACATATGTTACAAAGTAAGAAAGATGTCAACAAACGAAATAACTTAATCATAGCACACAATTAATAATATTTTTTAGCTACCATAAGCAAGGTACACTAAATGTCATCAAGTGTCTAAGTGCCTGAACTAGCAGTAGTTTCTTGTTCACTAACTTGCTCAAAATCAGCCATGCATATCCTTTATCTGAGTGATGCCATGTTCTGTTTGGCTACAAAAGCAACATAAGCAAATAGAATAAAGGATACTCCATTGGTCGCGTGCCATGTTGGCCCTTGGTTGAACAATTTGGTGCTAGAATGGTTTGTGATGCAGCTAGCAATGTCCAAGCAAAGATGAATACTCTAAATCCGTAGTCAAGGGATGGCCTAAAGCTCAATACTGAGTGCTAAAAACCACCATTACAGCCCTTCCGCTCCCATTTAGTCTACTGGACCTTACGAACCTTGATTCATGTGGATATTCTTCTTCCTATCATGTTTTTGTTTTGTTAACTTTCAGATTTTATACTTATTAGACGACAACGAGTTTGATGTTATATGTACATTCTCTGTTTTGTATTAAGCATTTATAGTATGGTTTTTTGCGATTGATAACAGATGATGGGCAACAAGAAGTTGCATTTAAATACACTTGCATCTGCGTTGTAGTAAATTATTTTTATGAGCATCATGAACATGTGCAAAGCCGGAATTGGGTATCGATTATTTACTTTGAAGGAGAAAAGTGTTTTATTCCTATAATCCTCAAGATAGGTGTAGGGAAGGTAGCTAAGTATTATTTGAAGGCTCTGATTGTGGTAGAAGCCATTTGACCCACAAAGTAGCCCCATACAGTAATGTAAATCTAACATGGGACTTGGTGGATGGGTGGTTGGGGGTAGGGTGGCGCATGGGGTGGGGGTGGGAAGGATAGGGGTGGGAGGGTGAGAGGCTGTGGGGCATGTATGTATTGCAGATTGTCAAATGTGATTTGGAGGGGAAGATGGGGGAGGGTACTTTGGGTAGCGCAATTTAAAGGAGTTGAAAAAACCCATCTTTTCTTAACCTCTACCCTTGTTCATAAATTATAAAAAGTAGACCCATATTTTCTTAAGTTTTCAAAACAAACACACATTTTATAAAAAAAATTACCCCAAAACCCCTCATTTCCTAATTTTCCCAATATTAACCAACTTCAGAAGACACTTGACATCATATACACGTCTCAGATTGCCTTAACAGCACTAATGTCGCATTAAAAGCAACTTACATGCACTCGACCATATTTAAAATCTGCTCATATAGATTAACATGTTAACATACTTGGTAAAACTTTAGGCCGTTAATTATTAACCATCGATGTTTCCTACATCGGCTTATATTCTCGAGAATAGAAATGTTAGGATTGCTTTGGTCTTTATTGCCTAACTGAACGATGCATACATCAAGGCATGACTATTTTAAGGCATTTTCTTTAGTTCTCTCATATATGCTTGATGCTAAAGATTTCATATAACTAACTAACGAACATTCGTTTTGAGATAGTATAAATAGGAGTAATTAAACAAAAAATCACATAATTAGATTGCAAATTGTGTAAATAATACGCAGAGTAGATTAGAATGCAAATTAGATTGTCATGTGTAGTCACACATCACTGTGTAGAATATTCTAATACCACTTTTATCTTCTGCGGGATGTATCACTAATGCCCCGTAAAATGCTCCTTAATTGATGCTAGCGTAAACATATTGGGAAGCAGAAGGAACTACTGGAATGATTCATGCAACAAGGTTTAGTTTGTTGCATGAATCTTTCCGGAATGAGGTGTCTACCACTGGCTGAGATCAGGTCTAAACGTTAACTCTTCCTCTGGGGCCCTTATAATTGACAACTGAGATATGCAGAATGACGCCAAAACCAACTTGGTTGACCTCTAAATCAATGTGTGCCTGCAAGCAAACTATGTGCACTTCTAGGCATCAGTAATTCAAGTTCATTTTTTCTTGGGCATGCCATAACCAAGAAACAGCAAAAGAACTGATTTGAGTAGCTAATACTGCTCTTCACAGCAAGCTTCTTGTGCCACAGTGACACCTAAACAGAGCCATCATGACTTCACCTCTTCACAGGCACTATGCTGCCTGAAGCATACCAGCTATGAAAAATGAAAACAATTCCTATATCCATCTCAAAACATCAAATTAAACAAAACTTCAGTTTTCAAATCGCAAGATTGCTACTTCTGTTTATTTACCAGAAAAATCCCAGCAAAGGAATCAATATACCAACAGCAAGTCAGTAACTAATGGTACATGTTTTTCCCTAAGTTGACGCCGAACCTCCTCAAGATTCATGTCACGCACCCACACACGAACACGCACCCACATACACACATACAACTATCAACATATCTGTATCTGAATCAATTCGGAGGGATTTAGAGGCTACAACATGTAAAAAGAAAAAAAATTCAAGCAGTACATGTGTCTGCTAATTCTGTTTATTTCCCTAGTGCATAGTAATTCAGTAACTGGCACATGTTATTTCATCTCACGTGAAGCTATTAATACTAGCAGCAGAAATTTGCATTGATAACCTGCTGTTAACATTTCTTGCATTGATACAGCCTGCTTCTCCTTCATCAGAAATGGAAAAACCCACCAGCAATACAAAAGAAAAAAGGTATCAACCTCTAATCACTTGGGTAATCCTTAAGATATCACTTCCTTCAGATGCTTCATCTAACTAAGACACTTTCACTGTTATTCAGGTGTGCTGTTGTTACAGGGGCCAACAAAGGAATTGGACTTGAAATATGTCACCTACTTGCGTCTAAAGGGATTCTAGTCATTTTAACTGCGAGGGATGAGAAGAAAGGCTTGAAGCTACTGAAAATCTGAAGGTCTCTGGGCTCTCAAATGTGGGTTTTCATCAGCTTGATGTAAAAGATCCTGCCAGCATTGCATCATTGCCAACATTTATAGAAACCAACTTCAAAAAACTTGAGATTCTGGTGAGAAGGAAAGCAAAGTTTTGAATTGAATACTTTAGATGCATTTCTGTTTCTCGACTAGTAAGCAAAACATAACTTCGTGTAATTTCTGCAAATTAAAACTTTTGCAGGTCAATAATGCAGTGGAAATCGGAATTCATTACTACAATGAAGCATTTAAAGCCTACAAAGATGGAGCAGGGCTTGTAAGATTTTTTTAATTTTCCACTTGTAGCCAATTTTTATCTGAAATGGGCAAAGTAAATCCAGGAATATCACTTAAGACTGTTCTTGAAAGTGACATGAACAAGTGTAGGCAAGTCAACTTCCACACCTCAAATGCCTGTCCTCTTCATAATTTGTCGCTTGACGGCCAATATTTTTATCACTAATTCACTTTTTCGCAACAAACTGAGATATGATCAAGCGTTTGAGCATGAGAAAATCCACGTTCACACATGGGCAGAAAAATATCACAAGATAACGCTATAGAAGCCACTTTCTGGAGGATATTACATGGGCAGGAAAATATCACCCATATACACACATACAAGACTCGAACATATCTATTATTTCATCTCACATGAAAGCTATTAATACTAGCAGCCAAAATTTGCATTGATAACCTGCTGTTAACATTTCTTGCATTAATAACATGTTTTTTCCCAAAACATCAAAAAGGATTATCACAAGATCTAGAATTAAAACTAGAGAAAGAGTTGAGACGTGAGAGTGAGAGGAAGAAATTACCTGGCAAGAAGATGAGACTCAGAGGAAAATTGGAAGATTGAAGACCCAAATGTAGTGAAATAAGAACCCTAATTTGATTATACCAAAAATCAAAGCCATAACAGTTAGTGAGAAGACGGTTCATACTTAAAGAAAAATTCTTTCAGCTGAAGGGGGCTTCGCAACCACATTCAGAGTGGGAGTGATGGAGGGGCGCGCGAAGGGTTGCTCCACAACGGCGACGGGGGTGGGAGGGATGGTGGCGCGAAGGGTTCTGTTCTTTTGGCCGATTTTTCCTTCGCACGAACCTTCAACGTGAGAGTGATTATATTTTTTTTGTTTTTTTATGTTTATTATATGTATATTCTGCTATTTTCAATAATTAGTAGAAACATTTTGCTATTATTAAAAATTAAAATAATACCTTTACCGATGGAAATAATTCCGTCGGTGAAATCCGTCACCAAATTCCGTCGCTAAATCATAACTTCCGTCGCCCATTTTTCCTTCCCCCACATTGTTTCCCTCCGGCGTTTGTAGAGTCATAATTGCGACGGAACCTAATTCCATCGCCTAATTCCGTCGGAAAAGGTGGCCTTTAGCGACGGAATTCAGTCCATCGCTAAATTCCGTCACTAATAGGCATTTTTCTTCTAGTGAAAAGAATGGCATTCAACATTCATCGTCAAGCATGACATATCATAGCTCATGATGGCAGTTCGAACAAAAGCATGTGCATGTAAAATCATTTGCAATGGCAAAATAATCTTTTGTCATACGTGTGCGATATCTTATTCTACCGAATTGAATACTTCAAGCTCACGGTGGGTTTTTTTGTTTAAGCCTATACCTCTTCTTTTTCTTGTAATTGCACTCATTAGATTGCACTCATTCATTTGTCATTTCAATTGGCGTACATTAGGTTGACGTAAAAAGCAACAGCAAGGTATAGAGAGAAGTATGAGATTGCATTGAACTCGTGGACAGTGTTTTCGAGTCATCATCGTCATCTAGGCCTTCGTCCCACATCGTTAGTTCGGCTAAATGAATCCTTTGCTTTCATTTCCCTCAATCAAAGCATAGGACTGGTACGGGGCACATGTTTTCTTACAAATCCTTAGCAATCAAGTACTTTCACACAACTTATACCTCTAAATCGTTTTTCCCAATAAACTTGTCACAAATCAACTTCTTCTTACAACGTCGCTAGCCTCACTGCCGTCCTATAAAGCTTTGCTTGCAATTTGAGAAAAATAACAAAATCACAAAGCACCCAAAAGCCTGCAGGCAACAAGCTCGTCAACCTCTCCCTCCTTGTGCGCATCCTCATCGTTAATCTCTCCCTCCTTGTGCCCATCCATTTTAATATCTTCCCGAGTGCCTCCTAGTTTTACTAAAATTGAATCTCATCTCCTGCTTAATCCAAAACCTTTGAATTTTAAAGTACTCCCCATAACTTTAACTTAACTCACTCCTACTCTAGCCTCATCAAAGTAAATTAGATCATCCGCAAATAAAATAAAACGACGAACATCATCCTAAATATGATTAGAGAGGTTCTCCATTACCAACGCATAACCATAAGCTTCTAAAATCAAAGCATTGGTGAAGTCCATTTTATTGTTCTCACGTTAGTAGTAGCTCGTTCAAACATATCCTTCATCAAATCAACATAGCTTATAGGGACTCCTTTTTCACTAGAGCTTGCTACTCATAAATCCACAAAGACCATGGGAAGATACACTTTTGTGAAGAAGAAGGAATTACCGGAAAGAGTCATGCAACAAACTAAACCTTTGTGAAAAGGTTTTCCGAAGACTACCACTTCCCTCTCATTGAAATTGCATCAATATTGTTGGTCTCGAGTCTCAACAAAAACAACAGAACCAAGTATGTTACCTTAAACTTTAAATGTGAAATGTAACTAAACTGAATCTAGCTCGAGTAACCAAATCTGAAATTTCTCCAAAATAGAAGACACGTTAATCTTGACCTAAAAAATTCATTTCTTAAACTTTTGAGGGCTTTCCTTATTCTTTGAAGTGCTGAAACCACTCAGTGCCCCATTAAAACTTAATCAATCACTATGTAACTTATGATTCTAATTTAACTTAGCCATGAAAATTGGCATATGATTCCAAAGTAAACTTCATGATAGCAGCAGACACGTGTGCATAAAATAAATATGCGGGTATATGGCATGAAACTTAAAAGGAAATCATCCATGTTTTACACAAGCTACATATGTATATTCTCATACACAAGGATGTACATATCTTCGGACTAACTTGTAGTAAGTTAGCCGTAAATGTCCATAGAGGAGGGATAGGTGGGGTGATAGGGTCTCGGGGGGTGGGGGCTTGAGACATTTTGGGCTCTCTTGTTGGGTAATCAGTAAAACTGTAGGGGTGAATGGGGTTGGGGTAATTAGGACCTCTTTTAAGTTTAGCGCTTGGTTTCCCCTAGTATTTGGTCTTATTCTCCCTTTCTCAAGTGACATGGATGCAATGGTTTTTTTATGTGTGGAAGGTTGCGGCTCCTATGGTGATGTCAACTGTTTGTTTCTTTTGAGATTCCCTACTCTGTGGATTTACTCTCGATTGGTGCACCGGCTTCTGAAATTTGTTTCCGGTTGTTTTCTCTAGCATGTGATTTTTTATTCATGTTAAAAATGTACTGCTCCTTTCGATCCACCCGGTTTTCTGGTGTTGCTTCTAAATCTATGGGTTTTGACAGGTTACTTTAGTTAAACTAAAGTGTATGATATGTTTTGCCTAGTTTGACTGTAATTAGTACATAACCTATTGCGTAATTTCCTTTGAATCTAACCCCTATGATCGTGTTAAATTATTGTAACTTGATTCTCCTGTTTATAACCTAAAAAAAAGAGGGGAACCCAGTTCAAAGTCTCTTGCACGGGTTTTTTTTAATATATATATATATATATATATACCTGCATACCACGTCTCCTATTAATTAACGTAAAGTATTAGAATTAGATGTCTTTTTTCAGTCTCACGCAATTAAAAGAATATGGTACTTTCCACAACCAAATCTTACGTAGCTCTGGAGACAAAAAATCAAGGAAAGAAAGGTGGATTGGATTCTATTGAATTGCGTGTGAGAAAGACATGTAAACCATGAAACATGACATGTTTTTCCCCTTAAGAAATAGCCAAGAGGACTTTCACTGTCCCGTGGTGCTTAAGCACTGAGGTTAATTTCACTTGTTGCAAAGTTCCTCTTAACCGTGAGTTTACGTATCATCAAAGTTATAAAGATTGCCTTTTCTCACGTCCTTCCTATCAAAAAAAGAAGTCCCACGAGACTCAAAAGTCAATCTGAGCATGAAATTTTTAGTAGAGCAATGTTGTTTACGTGGGTTTTTTTTTAAAGTTAATCGAGAAATGAATAAAAGTACGAACCAAATTACTTGAACTAAACTCAAAGCACTCACTCACCTCAACCTTTGAGAGAGAGGTGCACATCTAATTTAAAAGCAACACTCAAAATGATGCAGAAGAATGACACAAGGGGATGCAGAAACAACACAAAAGTCGGGACACAAGAACAGAAACAACAGATAACAGTGGGGCTATACAGCGGCGCGAACGAACAAACGTAGAAGAAACATGCTGATCACTCAAAAAATGTAAGAAGGGGTACCTTTACAGTGGCGCGCACCAAGGTCGAGCTTCGGAATGCCTCTACAGTGCCTCTACAGCGACATGCATGAAACGATCCTTGATTTTGTCGACACGGCATCCGCTACAGCAGCGGGGACGAAGGAAGGACCTACGTGGTGGTTTGGGGGCTGAGGGGTTGGGCGAAGGGGATGGAGGATCGGGCTGTGGGGGCGGTGCTGGGTGCGGGGAGGAGACAGCCGAGCTTGGAGGATGGAGACGGCCGAGCTTGGAGGAGGGAGACGGCCGTGCGTGGAGTCTCGGCTTGGGGGACAGTCGCGGTTGGGGGGAAATATGGGGGTCGGAGTGGGGTGGGGGTGATCGCAGAAGGGGGTGGGGTAACCTGCGGGGTTGGCGGGGGGGGGGGAGATGGAGTGGGGTAGGGAGAATTGGAGAGAAGGGGATGAAGTGGTCTCTGATTGGGGGGAGTCTTCTGATTGGAGATGGAGAAAGGGTGGGCGGAGGGAACGAAGTAGTGGGTTTACTGTGGGGAGGGGCATTTTGGGGAAGGGGAAAAGTTGATATTTTTAAAAACCCATTTTTTCACAACTTACCCCACCTTTCAGAAATTTAAGAACTTGGCACCCTCATTTCACAATTTTCACAAAAAAACAAGTTAACCCCAAATCTTTAATCCAAAATCCCATCTTTTCCCAATTTTCCCATTTGGAAACCGGCTTGGCTTTGACCCTGTTTCTTCTGAACTTCAGGTTGGCAATGTTTTTTGCAGATTAATGCATTTATGGATACATTAAGCCTATCAACTCTGCCTGAACTTAGTTAGGTGATAACTCTGTGCTTTTGATTTCTGAATACTCAGTGTTATATTTTTAACAAACTGTTTATTCGTTATTGGTGCTCTTAGGTCATACCATTTCTTAGGTCTTAGGTTATACCATTTCCTAGGTCTGTGAAACTAATATTGCAATTCAGTTGAAGTAGGTTATACTAGTCCTCTCGTCCTGAGGCTTTTTATTTCTGGTCCTAGTATCAACTGAAGTTGTTGTCATGTACATGTCACACTAAATACACAAGCTGATTTTTCCGTCGCTAAAGGTTTTAGCGACGGAATGACCGTCGCTAAAAGTCCGTCGTATAAAAGGCCGTTGCTAAAAGTTTTGCGACGGAATTATAAAATCCGTCGTCTAATATAGAACTTTGGCGACGGATTTATCACTTAATTAGCGACGGAATATCCGTCGCTAATTATGTTTTACGTACTTTAATTTATTTTCTTTTTACGAAATTAGCGACGGGATAAACTATTTAGCGACGGAATTAATCCGTCGCTAAAAGTTAAAGTCATTTTTTTAATTTATTTTTATTTTTTAATGCCCAAACCTGTAATAAAAAATTCAAACCAATTGAGTCCCATCCTCCGTCAACAATCTCAGTATATCAAATGCACGATTAACAATCTAAAATCATCGATTAAAACAAATCATCGATCAATAATACAATATTGTTCAAAATCATCGATCAATAGTCAATGTTCGCAACATTGTTCAAAATGTACATTAGGGGAAAGGCTTTTCACAAGTGCTTTCATCAAACACGCTGACTTGAAAACGCATTTGCCCCATGTGTTGAAAGACTACAAAGTCTCCTAGATGGAGGTCATGTTGTTGCACGAATTCGTTCCAACCCTCTTCGAAGCAAAGAACCTCTTCGCCAACCTTCTTCTTCAATCGAACAAGCCATGACCCCTTACAGCTGGTTAAAGTTGCTTCAAATCTCAACGTGGTGAGCAATCGCCAAAATGCTACCGGTATGGCCTAACATATTCATAATACAGTAAGACATGTAAGTTTTTAACCAAAGATAAAACTTTTAACACACACGAAAACATAGAGAAAGCGGGATGACATACAAGTTCTGTCTCAAAACCAGGCATCATGACCTTGAAGAAATGCCTGTTGACTGAAACGTCCCTGTTCACCGAAGCAGAAGCCATTTAACCTACTTTAACATGAAAAACCAATCGATGATTATTCAATCGACAAGCATCAATTTCATAGCTGCTCAGAGTTTATGGTATACGTGGCATGCAACGTAAAACCCATCGGAGGTTACTATCAATTATTATTATTTCACTAGCCTGTGTCCCTGGCCACTACTTCCGAGGACTCGCATCAATTTCGTCAAGTATGCGATGACAGTGCTAAATCATTTATTACATTCCATAAATGAGCCATAGGAAACGTTAACATGCATCTATGGTAACGTCAGCTTCAAATGAAAGACATGGACCAGCTCCATGGAAGAGCAAGTCCGACATGATCAGAGTATTGCAAAGGCTCGAACGTTACCTCATAATGTCTGAGTGTGAGAAGAATATCCAACCCCCAAAGAACCAGAATTAGGTCTTATTTACTACTCGTTAAATACAATCCCCAGGCCAAATTTGCTCCAAATTTATACTGGAACTTTTGTAATGGTTCCAAAGGATTCCAATGACATATCAAGGAGATCAATTTCAACATATATAGGGTCCCTCCTAAGAACATTCTCAGTATTGACTTGATACTGTGACGAAAGGGTGACATTATAAACTTATGTGAACGTAATTTTCGCCACTACGCAAAGGGAAAAACAAGCAAGGTAAATACATGAAGAAGGATGCCCTTTGCACCAAAGTTCCATCATATCGGTCAATATCTGCACCCTACTTGGTTTATCTTTAAGGAAAGAAAGAGAACACAACTTCTTAATTAGACCATATCCTAATTCAGGAGCCATATTGTGGTTTCTAAAAGGCTCTAGTTAACTACTTAGGTCAGACACGGTAATTTTGTTGAACTGCATGTCAAAGGATGTCTATCAAGGGTGAGTGATGAAACACTAACTGTGAAGACCATGTTGATCACAAGCATATAATTAAGCTACGGCGGTAAATGAATACTAGCCAGTGGTTATTCATGTTGGTTTTCCAGATAGTCTTGCCATTGTACATATTAGCTCGCAGTAGAACTCCAAGAGGTGATACTGAGTCTCATTCCGAGTGTCACAATTTCTATTTTGATTTGTTCCAAAATGTATGTCAGGTCAACATATTGAATGTAAATAGTTAATAGGCTTATTTTTTTTTTTTTTTTCTTAACCTTGTGCTTCTAACTGCAACTTTGAAAGAGTGGTTTAATGGCATTTCCTTTGGTTTCTGAAATACGGGCTATCCTTTTGGCACGTTGATACTGTAACCTGATCTGACCGAGAACATTGAAGTTCGCCTTGTATTCATGCTAACCGCTATAGCAGTTATACTTTGATGCGAGACAAAAACAGCAAAATTTGTCGCTATAGATTAGCGGCGAATAGTGCAAATATTGCAGCTAAAAGAGCACCCTACTGCTATAGTGACGAAACATCTGAGAGGAGGGATCCATTTTTGTACCATCAAGCTACTAAGCGATAACATGCAAGTCCCGTCACAAATGATCAAAGGCCGCAGAATTTGCTCGTATAATCAATTGCATTCCAGATTAACAAACGGAAACTCTTTACCTGTTTGAGTATGCATTTACATTCATGTGCACCAAAGATACAAGGATCCTCCAGTATTTCTTTTGTAATATAAAAGTCAAAAACCTTTTTAACTCAATTTTATGTCACTAAAATTGTAACAGCAGATAGCATGCTGTAGATGATCCTTAACCACATATAAGATGGATGTAGACACAAAAATGTGATAGGATTCAGTGTAATTGCAAAATGGACTCAATAACACAATATACCAAATTATAACATGTAATTGCAAAATGAATAACACAATATACCAAATTATAACATGTAATTGCAAAATGGACTCAAGAAACGGAAAGAGAAAATATAAAGAGAGAAAACAGGACTGTGACCTTACCTGCGGCAGCAAATCAGAGGGGGAAACGGCGACAACAAAACAGACGGCAGCAATTTCTGGTGAGAGAGCAGGAGCGCACAGGCGCTGTACGGCTCAAAGGGAAACGCAGAGGGAACTCGGCCGGTGGTGACGGTTGTGGTGGCGGCGGTCCTTCGATCGGTTTTGAAGATGGGCGGCAGTGGCGGCGTCGGTGGCGGTGGCAGGTGAGAGAGAGAGAGAGCAACGGGAGCTAGAGAGCGACAGAGTGTAAATCGCCGGTGAGAGAGAGAGAGAGAGCAACGGGAGAAAGAAAAGAAGGGGATCTGATATTTTTAAGGAATTTACCGACGGAATTTTACCCGTCGGTAAAAATCAGTCGGAAATACTAACTTTCACCGACGGTTATTTTTACCAACGGAATAATTCCGTTTTTAAATAGTTTAAGCGACGGAAAACACCCGTCGGTAAAAGTCCGTCGGCAAAACCCTCTTTCACCGACGGACTTTAAACCGACGGGTGTTTTCCGTCGCTTAAAATCTTTTAGAGACGGAATTGTGTCCGTCGCTAAAAGTCCATCGCTAATGCCCTCTTTTCTTGTAGTGTTAATTTTAGCTGCACATCAGTCGTTCGCGGCTGTCTTACGTGTGCTTAGAGGGGTCATTAGTATATCTTAAACCATTACCACTGTTTGAGCATGTGCATAATACATAATTTTGGATTATTGCAGAGGTTAAGATGCAAATGTAACTTCCATGCTTTAAAGTTCGTGCCAAAGATTCAAGAAGTTGGTTCATTGTTGATTAGGAGGATAAGGAAGCATGATGCCACAAGAAGCATGTTAGATAAGCAACTGCTTGGAAACTTCATCTCAAATGTTCCCTTGAAAGGGCATGATACCGTAAGAGGCCACTTTTAGTAATAGAGCCACTTTTTAGCGATCAACTGCATGTCACGCCCCTATTCATTCATGCTGATACCAATATTGATTTCTGGACTTAGTATTTACAGTTTATGTTTATCTTTGTTTTCTTGACCATGTTTGTTAAATGGATGTAATATGGTCCAAATATAAACAATAGCATAGTGATGAACTCAGGAAATAACATTTGAACTTGTATATTTCAGACCTGCCAGCCTATACCACGGCTGAGAACATGAGCTGGAGGCGGTGTAGCACTTGCTAGACGAGATGCCGCCTTATAATACTTCCATTCCATGGTCTCCACCAAAGACATCTATAACATTTACTTTGGTCTTTTTCAAAGTCGAATTCCTGCTGCTCATCATCGTAACCAATGTGCAAAAGCATGAGAAAGCAAACAAAATCTAATGTAGAAGATTATGCAGTAAGATACAAAGTAAAAGGAATAAGAACTAATATAAAGTAAAAAATCAGGATTTGTATGCAGCACATTGCAAAGCACATGCTTTGAGTGCGATTAAGCCTCAAATTGTTGAATAGAAAGTCAAAAACTTCCTTCCTGGAAAGCAAACAGTTTACGCGGTAATCATTACCTTTTCACCGCAATTTGTGGCTTTAATGCAAGTCTATCATGAGTCATCATAGTCTTGGGCCCTTTGCGAAGAAAAGGATATGAAGAAGACCCTGCCAAAGAAATTTCATTTAAAGAAACTGAACTTCGAATGTTTTGCCAGGCAAGCCATTTCTGTTGTTCTAAATATATACTTTGTGTATACTTGTGCAGAAAACAATTAAGTACGAAATACTGAAATATAGTTTACTAAACAGAACATATAGTCTTTGCAAGAACAATTAAAATGAACTCACAACAGGATTGCAGAAAAGCAGAACAGCAAAGGAAAAAGGGGCCGAGGCGTGAATTTGATTCACTGTCCTTAAGACTTTATTCGTCCCGCAACGGTGCTGACGGTTCTTGACGATAGTCTCCCAGGATACAACGGCTACGTCTGAAAATAGTAGCACACCAAATTTCCAGACCCGGCGAACCAAACAATGGTAGAACTCTTTCTTCTTTTACGAACACTTAAAACTGGACAGACTCTTGTACAGAAGAAAAGAAAATTCGGGATTTTTTTTCATTCGTATCTAACTTCTGTAAACTGACTCGGTTTTATACACAGAGTATTCACTGGGGGGTGCAACTCTTCACAGCTGGTTGGTTGGAAAGGAAAGGTCACAACTTTTCGGAAAGGAAATTAAATAAATAAAATTTATTTGTCCCAAAAAGAATAAAGCCTGATTGGGCCTAGCCCAAGCCACGGACCGGACCGGGACGGGGCGGGCGGCGCGCGCGTGTGGTGGACCTTGGGTCAACCTAGGTCCTCCCTCCTTACAAAACATGGGTACCCCCAAGGGGCCCATCCCTTAGCTCAAGGCTAAGCTTTATAAGGAGACAACATTGGCTTTATCTCTTCAATGTGGGATACTATTTTCCTTTCAAGGTGAACCACTAACTTTAGCTTCAATTTTCTCATTCACTTCTCATTCGTTTTAAACATGTGAATATACCACGATCATCTATTCCAATAGATGAACGTGAATTAATTTGTTCCTAACCAAGCTATGGTTTGGAACCCATTTGAAAATTGAGTCAAAGTTGCTTCTCCACAATGGGTTTAAAACCCAATTCCAACAATCCCCCACATGAATAGAAAATTGACTGGACTCTATACGCACAGAAACACTGACATAAGAAAGAGTTCTTTAGAACGACACTGCATCGGGATAGGTAGCCGATGACCTTGAACCTTCCCTAGTGAGAACTATCGGATTTACTGGTTAACCAGTGAACATGATGTCTTGAACTGTTCAACCCTTAGTGTAAACCGAGACAATAGAACTTCACACAGTATCGCTCAAACATTGCTTTGAGGTTCTCATTGTTGTGTTCATTTTGGCCCTGAACAACTCCTGGTTTTCATGAGTACTCTTTGAGAATTCAGCCTTACAATTCTCATAGAAGCGGCCCCACTTCTTACTCACATAGGTGACTTCTTATTAAGAGGTTCCTACCGCACCCCCACTTAGATTTCCAAGATATAAGAGTCATTAAAAGCATAGCTTAACCTAACCTTTTGTAGGTGCCACTGTCTTCTCATCATAGGAATGGATATGAGGGTTTTAACCCCCCACAGTGCTCTGTCTGAGTCGCATTTACATAATTCGGTTTTCCCTTTGAACCTAGATCTTGGGATCTCCAGTCAGCTAGGTAGGGTTTCCATTATGGCAACTCTTTAGTTCATAGGCTTAAGACCCATTCCCCTTGATGACACATTTACTTTCTCTCTAGTCAAAGCTTTCGTTAACGGATCCGCAATATTATCCTTTGACTTCACATAGTCAATAGAGATAATTCCACTAGAAAGTAATTGTCTAACGGTATTGTGTCTGCGACGTATGTGTCTAGACTTGCCGTTATACATACTGCTTTGTGCTCTTCCAATTGCAGATTGACTATCACAATGTATGCAAATTGGTGGCACAGGCTTAGGCCAATTTGGAATATCCTCCAAGAAATTACGAAGCTACTCCGCTTCTTCTCCTGCTTTATCTAAAGCAATGAATTCAGATTCCATAGTGGATCTGGCAATACATGTCTGTTTAGAGGATTTCCAAGAAATAGCTGCTCCTCCTAATGTAAACACATATCCACTTGTGGATTTTGTTTCATTAGAATCTGATATCCAGTTGGCATCACTGTATCCTTCTAATACAGCTGGATATCTTGTATAATGCAGACCAAAGTTTAAGGTATATTTTAAGTACCTTAAAACTCTTACAATAGCTAGCCAGTGATTCTTCCCCGGATTGCTAGTATATCTGCTCAGTTTACTGACAGCATATGCTATATCGGGTCTCGTGCAATTCATGATATACATTAGGCTACCAATTATACGCGAATACTCTAATTGAGATATTCCTTCACCAGTATTCTTTGTTAGATGTAAATTTACATCTAGTGGTGTTTTAACTGGACTATTATCATAACTTTTAAATTTGTCTAGCACTTTCTCAATATAATGAGATTGTGACAAGACTAGTCCATTTGATGTTTTGGTAATTTTCATACCAAGTATAACATCAGCCACACCCATATCTTTCATATCAAATTTACTGGCCAACATTTTCTTTGTAGCCTTAATGAATTCATCATTGCTCCCGATAATGAGCATATCATCCACATAAAGGCAAACAATGACATATCCTTTTTCCGTGCCTTTAACATAAACACATTTATCACATTCGTTGATTCTAAAGCCATTTTCGATCATGACTTTATCAAACTTTTCATGCCATTGTTTCGGAGCCTGTTTTAGTCCATAAAGTGACTTAACAAGCTTGCACACCTTCCTTTTATGATCAGGAGCTACAAACCCCTCGGGTTGCTCTATATAGATCTCTTCATTAAGATCTCCATTTAGGAAAGCTGTTTTCACATCCATTTGGTGTATCTCAAGATTATTAATAGCTGCAATAGCTATCAATATTCGAATGGATGTTATTCTTGTAACTGGTGAATATGTATCGAAATAATCAAGGCCTTCCTTTTGTCTATACCCTTTGACAACCAGTCGGGCCTTATATTTTTCGATCGTTCCATCAGCTTTCATCTTTCTCTTGAAAATCCATTTACACCCTAATGGTTTATTTCCAGGAGGAAGATCCACCAGTTCCATTGTTTGATTTAGCATGATGGATTCTATTTCACTATTAATAGCCTCTTTCCAATGAGGAGCTTCGGGACTCGACATTGCTTCACTATAAGTACGAGGCTCATTTTCTAACAAATATGTTAGAAAATCAGGACCAAAAGATGTAGACGTTCTAGCTCTCTTGCTACGTCTTGGCTCATCTTCCTCTTGTGAGGGTTCTTGGTCCTTATTAGTTCTTTCTAAAGAACTTCGTTCTTGTGCAACTTTATAAGGAAATACATTTTCAAAGAAATGTGCATTCCTTGTCTCCATTATGGTGTTGACGTGTATATCGTCAACTTCAGATTTATGCACTAAGAACCGATATGCCGAGCTATGGCTTGCATATCCAATAAAAATCCCATCGACCGTTTTAGGTCCTATTTTGACCATTTTAGGTGGTGGGATAGCTACCTTTGCTAGACACCCCCACACTTTAAGATATTTGAAGGAAGGAGGACGACCTTTCCATAGCTCATAAGGTGTCTTTTGCAACTTCTTGTGAGGTACTTTATTAAGTATATGATTTGCGGTTAAGACCGCTTCCCCCCACAAGTTATCCGGTAGTCTAGAATTTATCAACAAAGCATTCATCATTTCCTTTAAAGTACGATTTTTCCGCTCAGCAATTCCATTTGACTGAGGCGCATACGGTGCCGTGGTCTCATGAATGATTCCGTGATCGGCACAAAATTTTTCAAAAGGGAAAACATATTCTCCGCCTCTATCACTTCTTAGTACTTTGATTTTCTTGCTAAGTTGATTTTCAACCTCAATTTTGTATTGCATAAATGCTTTCAAGGCTTCATCCTTGCTTCTAAGCAAATATACATAACAAAATCTCGTACAATCATCAATAAAAGTAATAAAATACTTTTTTCCTCCTCTAGATTGTACCACCTTTAAGTCACATATATCACTATGAATTAGACTTAAAGGTTCCGTACTTCTTTCAATTGACTTGAAAGACGTTTTAGCCATTTTAGCTTCAACACAAATTTCACATGCTTTATGTGAGTCAAAGTCCATTTTAGGCAACAAACCATTTTTCACGAGCTTTTGTAACGAACCATAATTCACATGACCTAATCTATGATGCCATAAATTAGGAGATTCCAACAAGTAAGCAGAAGAGACATTATTATTATTATCGGAATTTGGTACAACTTTAGGTACGATGGTCATTACATTTAGCTTAAACAGACCATCACAAAGGTACCCTTTTCCTACAAACATTCCACTCTTAGTTAGTACAAACTTGTCGGACTCAAAAACTAGCTTAAAACCATTTTTGCTCAACAATGAGCCCGAAACTAAATTCTTTCGAATGTCCGGCACATGAAGCACATTGTTGAGACTCAACTCCTTGCCGGATGTCATCTTTAAGACCACCTTGCCCATCCCTTGCACCTTTGAAGAAGAAGAGTTTCCCATGAACAGATTCTCGTTGTTGGCGCTCTCATACGTAGTAAACATACTTCGCTCGGAGCACACATGTCGAGTAGCGCCTGTGTCTACCCACCACTGTTTGGGATTTCCAACCAAGTTGACTTCGGATACCACCGCAGATAGATTCAAATCTGTCACGTCCTCGGTAATCTTGGTAACTTCCGTCACATTGGCTTGAGAATGCTTTCCTTTCTTAAAGTTTCCTTTGGTTGTGCGACAGTCCTTAGCACGATGGCCAGCTTTGCCGCACACATAACAATTCCCTTTAAACTTCTTCTTCTCACCGCCTTTGGAATTTGAGCCGCTAGCTCCACTTGGACCGTCTGAATCGGAAAATTTTCTCCTCTTTGACGGACCTTGCTCGACCACATTTGCCTTGGCCTCATGATGATAATTACCGGCCTTCTTCTCGGACTGGCGATTATCCTCCTCAATCCTCAATCTGACGATCAAATCCTCGAGCTTCATCTCCTTGCGCTTATGCTTCAAATAGTTCTTGAAATCTCTCCAAGTAGGTGGCAATTTTTCAATTAGCGCAGCCACTTGAAAAGATTCTCCAAGTACCATCCCTTCCGCATGAATATCATGGAGGATTAGCTGAAACTCTTGGACTTGACTAATCACAGTCTTGGAATCCACCATCTTGAAATCAAGGAATTTGCCGACTACAAATTTCTTTGAGCCGGCATCTTCCGTTTTGTATTTCCTTTCCAAGGATTCCCACAATGCTTTCGCATTGGCCATTGGACTGTATACGTTATACAACGCATTGTCCAATCCATTGAGGATGTAGTTCTTGCACAAAAAATCCGAATGCTTCCAAGCATCCACGGCAGCCACTGTTTGCCGGTCAGGATTGTCACCAAGATCTGGTGCATCCTCGTGCAAGAACCTTGCCAAGTTCAAGGTGGTAAGATAGAACAACATTTTCTGTTGCCATCTCTTAAAATCCTTTCCGTTGAACTTTTCCGGTCTTTCACCAAGTCCAACGGAACCATGAGCAGGTGCAACGTAAGGTGTCGCATACACAGTCCCACCGCTGGGATGAACCGGTCCACTTTCCGAATTGGTTTCGCTAGTAGCCATTGTTATATCTATCAACAGAATATAACAACTATTAATAAGCAAAAATAATCCAGTATAGATTGATAGAATCAAATAAGAAAACAAAATTTGAAAAACACTGTTTAGAAAATACTGTTTCTACACATGTACACAAAGTACGGGAGTAAAGTCTTAAGATTGTTGTTCTAAATATATACTTTGTGTATACTTGTGCAGAAAACAATTAAGTACGAAATACTGAAATATAGTTTACTAAACAGAACATATAGTCTTTGCAAGAACAATTAAAATGAACTCACAACAGGATTGCAGAAAAGCAGAACAGCAAAGGAAAAAGGGGCCGAGGCGTGAATTTGATTCACTGTCCTTAAGACTTTATTCGTCCCGCAACGGTGCTGACGGTTCTTGACGATAGTCTCCCAGGATACAACGGCTACGTCTGAAAATAGTAGCACACCAAATTTCCAGACCCGGCGAACCAAACAATGGTAGAACTCTTTCTTCTTTTACGAACACTTAAAACTGGACAGACTCTTGTACAGAAGAAAAGAAAATTCGGGATTTTTTTTTTTAATGCATATCTAACTTCTGTAAACTGACTCGGTTTTATACACAGAATATTCACTGGGGGGTGCAACTCTTCACAGCTGGTTGGTTGGAAAGGAAAGGTCACAACTTTTCGGAAAGGAAATTAAATAAATAAAATTTATTTGTCCCAAAAAGAATAAAGCCTGATTGGGCCTAGCCCAAGCCACGGACCGGACCGGGACGGGGCGGGCGGCGCGCGCGTGTGGTGGACCTTGGGTCAACCTAGGTCCTCCCTCCTTACAAAACATGGGTACCCCCAAGGGGCCCATCCCTTAGCTCAAGGCTAAGCTTTATAAGGAGACAACATTGGCTTTATCTCTTCAATGTGGGATACTATTTTCCTTTCAAGGTGAACCACTAACTTTAGCTTCAATTTTCTCATTCACTTCTCATTCGTTTTAAACATGTGAATATACCACGATCATCTATTCCAATAGATGAACGTGAATTAATTTGTTCCTAACCAAGCTATGGTTTGGAACCCATTTGAAAATTGAGTCAAAGTTGCTTCTCCACAATGGGTTTAAAACCCAATTCCAACAATTTCACGGTGGCAACTTTCTTCCTGGAAATATGGTTATACTGGCATCTTTATTGCAAATTCCAGACTTTTTTCACCGCAGTTTGTGGCTTTAATGCAAGTCTATCATGAGTCATCATAGTCTTTGGGCCCTTTGTATAGAAAAGGATATGAAGAAGACCCCACCAAAGAAACTTCATTTAAAGATAACTGAACTTCGAATGTTTTGCCAGGCAAGCCATTTCACTGCCTTGAGCTGAAATTTTCTTGCTTCCCATTTGCTATGGCAGCATTAGTATTTTTCGCTCTAATCATGAGTTTCTCGGCGGTAAGTGCGGTAGCCAACATCACCACTGATGAACACGCACTTCTTTCCTTAAAAGCCCCTATTACTAGCTGGTCTTCCTCTCTCACACATGTTTGTAATTGGACTGGAGTCATTTGCAATCGTCACGGAAGAGTTGCCGCCTTGAACCTATCAAACATGGGGCTACTGGGCACCATTCCCCCAAGCATGGGAAATCTCTCGTTCCTCGTTTCTCTTGACTTCAGCAACAACAATTTCTCTGGCAGTATCCCTAAGGAAATGACTCATTTGCGCCGAATCAAAGAAATCAACTTGAGTTTCAATGACTTCAGCGGAGAGCTTCCCACGTGGCTGGATGAGTTGCCTGACCTTAAACACCTCTATCTTACAAATAACAGCTTTACGGGCACCATTCCACCATCGTTATGGAATATCTCAAAGCTTCAGAGGTTGAGTTTAGTGTATAATTTCATACAAGGGTGGATTCCAGAGGAGGTTGGCAATCTTCTTGATCTAGAATGGCTTAACCTATCTGGCAACAATTTAAATGGCCAGATTCCATCGACTCTTGGTAAATGCGGAAAACTTCAGATGTTATCATTGTCATTCAACCAATTCATTGGACCGATACCAAGGGAGATTGGGGACCTAAAGTTGCTTAAGAAGTTGTATCTCGGTTATAACGACTTGACTGGTATGATATACGCTTATCGTAATCTCTTTTGGCCTAAATACAGTTTAAACTTCGATCGAAATTCTCAACAATTTGATTCTTGACTTATATATCGAGTCTTTAAATCCTGAAATTTATGCTGGGTGGAAAATAATTTCAAACCCATAACTCTTAAGATTCAACTTTTTGATGCTAGGAGTTGTACTTTTTGATAAACTATGAGATCTCTTTTGTTCTCGATCAACAGACGTGGGTTTGGTTGCCAAAGTCGAAATTTCTGTCAGGGTTCAAGATTTCAACGAAGGCTTACTGTTTTTGTCATTTTGGTTACCAAATCTAGAATTGGGAACTATTTTCTGTACAATTTTCAACTGTTTTAATTACGCCTTAAAAATGGCATCACGAGCTCACTAAATTTTTTTAACCTTTTCTGTAGGCACCATCCCGCCTTCTCTATGTAACCTATCAAAGCTAGAGAACTTCGGTTTGACTGGGAATCATCTACAAGGAAACATTCCATTGGACATTGGAAACCTTCAAAACTTGAAGCAGTTTAGAATAGACAGTAACAACATAACCGGCGCCATTCCATCAACATTTTACAACATCTCAACACTTGGTAGAGTTGCTTTTAGTCGAAATAATCTGTCTGACAGTCTTCCTGCCAATATGTGCAGTCATCTCCCAGAGCTCCAAATGATTTTTCTTAATGACAACAATCTCTATAGTCGAATTCCATCTGGTATATCTGGATGTTCCAAGCTTCAAATTCTGGGGTTGTCTGAAAACAAATTTACTGGACGTATACCAACAGAGATCGGGAATTTAACTATGCTTAAGGAGCTGTATCTTAATGGAAACCACTTGACGGGTATGGATATGCTACAACTTTAGTTTTTCCATGATCATATAAGTCTTAACACTTAAAATAATTGTCGGAGATACACAAAAAAAAAAATTGTAAATTTTCTATGTTACCAAATCCATAGGATATAATCTTTTTTTTTAAAATAAAAAGCTTTATGCTGTTATTTATATCTTGACCATTTTATGTAGATGTTAGAACTAATTTGTTAACTTAATACCATGGAACAACATGCAACCCACGGATGCAAGGTATTGAATGATGTATAGTGAATCTTTCAAAAATGTACACAAGATATACCGCTAGTTGCAAAACATATTTGGCAACAAATCCACCAAAAGGGAAATGCAGCATAGTATACTTGTTAGGCTTATCATGCTATTTCACCCTTGTTCTTTGAGTTAACTAGTTATCAAGCCTATTAGCCATTAAAGTTATTTAGCAAGCCCTTTTTCAAATTTATCAATTTAAGAAGTACTTATGCCCGTATTTTGTCCATTTAATAGTCAGAAAAAGCCTCGTGCTTTACATGTGATGAAATACAAATGGCATAAGTAGAAGCATACTCAAAAAAATTTAGCCAAAAATTTTCCCTCTTTCGAATTTTCTTTGTTTTTCCTCTAGTCTCTAATAACTTGTACATCAAAATCTAAATCTAGTAAAAGTTAAACACCAACATTACTAGTCATAATAAACCGACAGTCATTGTCCTGCTTCTTTCATCCACCAAACTCCTAAACACGACCATCACCGCAATCAATCAAATCCACTACGATCCATAGACACCATCAACCAAACCAACCCCATCAACACATGTAAACACCATCAACCAAGCCCAACCCATTAACACCCTTAAGTACCATTAACCAAATTCACCCCATAATAACTTGTACCAACCCCATCGCCCCTAAACACCATTGACCTAGTCCACCCCATCATCATACCCTTACGCACCCCATAACCACCCCTAAACATCGTTAACTAAACACCCTCGAACCCCCCCAAAAAGTCATCATTTAAATCCATCCAATCACAGCCTGTACACACCCCACCACCCTTGAACAATCCTACCTCATCACCACCTACAAACGTGATTGACCAATCACATTACCACGTTTGTAACCACCACGATCAATCAAACTCAACACCAACTGTTGCCTCCGTCAAACCCACAACCACTAACGTTAGTAGTAACCACCACCATCACCCCTACGAATCAACCGTCATCATCACCACCCCCATTAAACCCCTTGCCACCTGCGACCACCATCATCAACAACACCTAACATCATTGCCACCAACCCAACCAACCCACCTCCACAAATATTGCTTCTTCCCATTTTCCAGCACCAAAGTAATTTCCCTCCATCTTATATTATTTAGATTTCTTCTCTCATAGTCATTACCTCTCGTACACTTGGGCCACTAATCTTTGGTAGTGGCAAGTGGTAATGACCACATAATGCTGGATCAAATTAAAGACCCCAACCCACTACTTGTTTAGACCTTTTTGCTTCATTCATCTACTGAAAACTCTATTACTACCATGAGATGCAATCTGCTTAGTGTCAGAATGGCTTAGATGGTAGTGGATACCGGATGACTGTTAAGGGGATAGTGGAGGTTTGGTGATGGTGAGGGTGTGATAGTTATGGTGGTGGTGTTAGGTATGGCCGATGGTGATGACATGGGATTCAGTGGTGCGGGTTCGATAAAAATTTGTGGATGAGGTTTTTCTAGTTTATTTGAAAGAGCTGCATAACTTTGAAATTGTGGATGACATGGGATTCACCGCAATCAATCAAAATTGTGCTTCTTGCATAACTTTGAAATTTAAAGAGCTGAGTAAATATTTTGCTCAAAGACAGGGGCCTAATTAGTAGCATAATAAGCCTACTTGTTAGCAATAAAAAGGCAATTCTATAATCTCTTTCACCTAGCTACATGGACCCGTGCAAATGTACGGGTTGGGATGCAATTTGGTTCTCTCGTCAATGATAGATTTTAGCATAGTTACACTTTAAATTTGAAAAAAAAAAAAAACAAGAGAATGAGTTTTACTGAGGTAATGCACATATACATGATAAAATCACTCGGTATTTATGAACAAACTAGTTAATTAGCCCGTGCAATGCACGGGAGTTAAAGTGATTTAGGTCGGCACCACAAGGTTGATGTCATTCAAACATGTAAAGATCTAAATACTGAAGAATGCTGAAAATACGATTTGTCCATGACATTAATCAATGAAGTACTTAGAATAAGAACATTATGACTTATACTCTTCATCATCTATCACTACCCTCAAGTTTCTTTTCCTTTTTCCAACAGTTCTTTGTTTTGTATTGTTTCCTTTTCTCTTTCCATCGAGTCTTTGTTGCATTCTTGTCTTCATGGATGCTATTGTATCATCACTTCCTTCGTCGTCATCGAAGTCATCGCTATTTTCATCTTCTAAAGAAGCTAAATTTGTTTGCTCAAGATTTTGTCGCCTTTTTGTCTTCAAGGATATTATTGTTCCATTGTCTTCTTCATCATCATTGATGCTACCTTGTAACGAAGGTATAATGTCCTTTTGAAGGCGCCTCTTCCTTTTTTGTTGAAGCTGATTGTTTGAGATGGTTGTTTCAATGTCAATGACTTGGTTGCTTGCTTTGATGACATTTGCTACCTTCGGACAGTCATCAATATGTGTTAGCAAATTTTGTTTTCTTTGTTTCATCTCAAAAAGGTATAAAAGTTATTTGTCTTACCCCACTTTGGTTTGGGCTTTTGTCCTCGGTAACATCATCCTCAAAATAGTTGGCAACAATATAATCTTCATAGCCTTTTTCAATTTGATCACGAGCTAATTTAAGTTGGAAAACATATGTCTTCCCTACAATATTCTTGATAATGTTGGGAATATCGAATAGATCTTTTTCCTATATATTATTTTTTGTGGGGTTAATGATATCCATTAAATAATCAAAAAGATATTATTTGAAGAAATCAATTTCATTTACCTCTTCATTAGCATCAATCATTTGCCGAACAGGAATTTGAATCATCCTTTCTGCTTCTCGATCAAATATAACGAAGGTAGTGGTACCTGTGATATCACTAATTACTTGCACTTGGAGTCTATACCTGTACGGAAAATTAGTATCTTGGTTAAATTTTAGATGTTTGTGAAGTAATTTTAATTTGATAAATTAGAATCATTGAAAGTGTTGGTACCTTTGCATCGGAAAGTCTACAACTTTTTTACAACGTTCACAATACATGGCGTTATTGTATGGCTTTAATTTTCTTGCACAAGAGCATGCGTTGTAGTACCACCCGTTATCTCTAATCACTTCTTGTATCGTTGCTTGACATGTACATGATAACTCCTGCATAATTGAAAATTAGATGCCATTTTTTTTTACATGTACTACATAGCTTGACATGTACTACAAAGCAAATTTGAAAAGGTTACCTCAATTCCTTGCTCGAAATTGATATTCAAAATCTGGTCGATAGTTTTCCTATTTTCCATCTTTTTCACTTTGAGGCTTGGTGTCTTAAGCACAAGAACTACTTCTATTTCAAACTTGCTATCTACTGTAGTTTTGGTTGCACAGGTGATGTGATGCACTTCCTCTATGTCTAGATTTGTATAAAACTTCGTTGAACTTATGGAAGAGAGATAGATAGTATCTAGATGGAAAAAAACAATTTAAGAGTAATCATAAATGTTCATTTTAGTCTTATTTCTTAAAGAGATTTTTTTTTCTATCTTGCTTGATTTGTAGCATAGTTGTACCTCTGAATTTCTTTACAACACACCCACAAACGATCAGAACTATTATTGTTTCTTTATGTTCTCCCAACAACCTTTCGACGTCGGTAATCTTGTCACCCCACACTTTTAACATCATTTGTTGTCCCCTAGACATGCACCACAAGTTGTTAGGTATTCCTACATTTCATATGTTATAGAGTTGCATAGAGAAAAAGATTGAGAGTAGATTACTTTTGATTTGTGAGTAGAAGGTCCCTCTTTTGAGAGGTATTGTAGCCCTTGCTTGTACCAATCTCTTCGATATCCCATATCCTTGTCAATACTCCTATGTAATCTGGAAAGAAAAAGAGGTCATAGAATGTTAACATGCTTTAGCATAAATTTTGTTGTTGTTGTTGTAGTTATACATTTGGAAAACGATATTCAAGTTTGTCACATGTGAGGAACTTATTGTTATCGACTCGTTCATCCACCTTGTCGCGTTCTATAAAATCGAACCTATGCCTTGGAATTGCCGGAATGTCATCGTCCAAAAGTTTGATTTTTGTTGCATGGAAGAAAGTGACATATAGACCTGCTGGTTGCGATAGAGGCATATATGTAGCGGTCTTTTCATATTTGTTCACTTTGAATTTAGATACTATATATATGCCGCCTTCTACTAACAAAGGAGTAAATTTGGATCGATTGTTATTCTATATAATCGCATGTATTCGATTTTCCTGTGAAATAGGATATTAGCATTAATCAAATCAAACTTTATGACATCATATGTCAAACCAGGTATAAGACTAAAACGTACCTTGTTGTCCATAAGTATCAAATTGGTATTCAAGATTTCATTGTTAGATTTAGTATTAACTCCATTCCACATGCGAATGACTCTCACTTTTATCGTCCAATAGTCTTTGCCGGGTTCAAGTTCAGAGATTAGGTTGGATTCCCCTGACATTGCTTTGCATATCCAAAAAGGCGAAAAGAAAGTTCAGAACATAAAAATAAACAGAACAACATAAAAAGGATTTGGACCCGCTTAATTCAAAACACATCAACTCTATACAATGTAATTTGAGATAGTTCAGAATACATACTCTTTAAATTCTTCAGAATGACAGCATGCAAGATGGAGGTTCCAATGTTTCTTCTGAGTTCATGCAAGGAAAGTAAAAGAAGTCTATCAGTAGAAGTTCGTGGCTGTCTTTTTATAGTGTTTCCAACCTTTCAATTGCTCTGATCGTGCAGAATTAGGAGAGGATGCACCTGAATAAAGTTTATAATAATTACTGATTGTTGATGTCATTTTCATTAATTTTCTATAAGTAACCAATCCCTAATTTTCATCTCATAGAAATAAGGAGCAATTATAGGAGTACTTAAGAAGTAAACCAAACCAATGTGTTGCAATTGCCGTAAAGTAGCTGAGTTCATGAATGGAATGCCGATAGTCGTTGGCGTGGTGCATTGTATTGGGGTATGAGATGGTTCGTTGTATTGGGGTACTGCATCACTGTATTGGGGTATCAGCTGGATGAGACATGGTGAAGCCTTTGAAACTGAAATTATGCTTGAACTTTCAGAGAGATCACATGGCTCTGCTCTGGTTGCGTTCATTTGGAGGAGAATTGATGGGAGAGTACTTCTCTATCTTGTGGGTTGACGAAGGTTGTACTAAAAATATCCAGAACTTAAAATATCCAGAAAGTTACAACGCCTGATGCCATGTATGGGAGGAGCACTTTCATACACTTAGGTCTTGTTTGGGTGGGCTTGGGGGGTGCATTACTTGTCTGTATGTTTTAGATGGGTTATAAAAGTTTTTGATTGAAACTTATGAAGAACACCATCTGGATTTAACCACGGTTGTAAAAATTTTTGGCACTTGTCTTGATAACTCATTCAAGGATGTTGCAACTCATTCAAGTTATATTTTGCAAATATTTAACCATAGTTGTAAATATTTTGCAAACATTGGTTGTTCCTAAAATTTGTTTCGATTGATTTTCATATATATGTTGCAACTCATTCAAGTTGTAAAGGTATTGACATTCTTTCGTACCTTCAGCAACTAATAGTAGGACATTCGATTGTTTTAATCACTAATTATATTTTGCAATTATATGTTGTTTGTATTAATTATTTCTGCTGATGTTCATGTGGCTGCGAGCCTGTCACGTTTCAGTTTGAAGTGGATGACATCATGTGTAGCAAATAGAAGATAGTATGATGTATCATTTCAGCTTGAACTATATTGTTTTAGTTGAAACATAACTGTGGCATATTTTGAACAATCTGTGTGTCCGGAACATTGTCTGAGCAACTTTTGGCACTTGAAATGTAGCTGAATATATGGCTGGGACCAAGTTAAATTTCAGCCTGAAATAAAAGAACCCATGTGTAGCACCCTACATTTGTTCTTATGAAATTGATCCTAAGGTCTAGCATACATAATCACCGGTTCATTAGACCTTCTAAAAGCTTAGTGTTCAGCGACAAATGTTTCTGTGTCTAATCATTAGCAATATTGCGTTGTGACACACTGGAACAATTTGTATGGTTTGAACTTCTTTGAACAACTTTTGGCTCTTGAATAGTATCAACAAGAGGTAAATTAGACAGCTTTTGCACATTGGAGCAATCAGTGTGGTCTGAACCTATTTCAAGAACTTTTCTCTTGAATTGTACCTGCATATAATTGACAGTTTAAGGCTGGCTGTGAACATTTTTCAGTGGACGATAATCCAGAAACGAAGTAATAATGGAATTTGAACGAAGTAATTTGTCAAAACTGAAGGCAGCATGCTAGAACGGCTTTGCATTTACTGCATTGGAGACCAAAAAGGACGTAAATTATGTACACTGTAAACACAATTTGGAAAATGAAAACAGAATTAATACCTCCTAAGTATGCCTTGGCCAATTCTAATTTTGATGTGTGACATAATGGATGTAACAAAGTCATCCTAATAGGATGTAACAAAGTCATCCTAATAGGATGTACAAATGCCTCTGGTGACTCTTTAAAACAGAGTTTTATGACTAATGTAGCAATTAAGCATCTACCACCATGGGATCAGTGTTGCATATCATTTCATAATTAGCAGCAATCATAAAAAAACTTCTAAATTCTAATGCGGCTAAATGGATGTAGACATGAGTCTCCTTTGGAAATTACTTAATTGTAACCATAAAATATCCTATACATTTACCTGGTACATCTATAAGAGGTCTGTTGGACTAACCTTTACTTGGTGAAGCTGCATTAAGAAAGACAATATAAGTAAAGAGATCTATCTGAGGTATCTAAGCATGTACTGTTGCAGGATCAGGTTGTATATCATTTGATAATTAACCACAGGCGCAAATATTTCTCACTCTAATTCATGCTAAACAGATGTAGACACAAGTCTCCTACGCGAATTATAGATGTGTTAACTTCAAATAACCTATGCTATCCCAGGTAGCGTATGTGATTCGATTCTGTAGCTTCATTCTTTGGTCTAATGTACTATGATTCGCAATGAGAACGCAATTTTTAAAATTGAAATGAAAAGATGGTGTGCAATTTAAAGATAGATTATGAGTGTTGCACGGAGAGAAATATTGCACGGAAAGAAGTTTAAGCTAAGAAAAAACGAAAAAGGAATACACAAGTTACGCCATTCCAGCATCAAGCTTCAAATTCTATTGAAACAGAGCCTCCACAGAAACAGTAGGGTACAAACTTCCATTTCATGATTTGTACAGACAGAAGGCTTGCTGAACCTAAACTTATGTGATAGTCATTCTATTATAAGGAAGCCAAAGAAAATAGGTGCATCTGGAATTGACTTCCTGGAGAGAGATGGAGAGTAAAACACAAAAATGTATATATAATAACTACAAATTTGTCAACAAATGTGAAAAGTCCTCAAGTAACTTACATTTGATTTTGAAGTGTATGCATTTTTATCATTTAGTGACCAATGTCGCTGAGGGTACCTGCGAGGCGATGGATGGACCAATGTCAGCAATAGACTATAAAACACAATCCCACTATCAGCGGTAGGACATTGGTACGACTGGAAAAAGAAATCAATTCAAACAAATGTAACAACGCAGGAATATGGTAAGGGTTGTCAACAGTACCTGCTGGTAGTGCATTGAAAACATCCTTGTAGACCACATTCTTAGTGTACCCTTTGTGTTCGGGCTTTGCGTCTTCGATCAATATTTTCAAACCTTCAGGTGAAGTCACTCTCGACACGGCGACATATAGTTGCCCATGGCTGAAAACAGGTTTTGGCAAATATAGGCCGACGCATTTAAGCGTTTGTGATTGATTATTGTTGGATGTCATGGCACAGCAAAGGGAAACTGGAAACTGTCTTCGTTTCATCACAAATGGTAAATTGGACTCTGTTGGAGTCATGATTATTCTTGGAATGAAAACTTTGTCTCCTATTTTGCTTTTGCTTCCTGTAATTATTTTGCCTTCTATAACCCATTTTGCCAGATGTGTGACAATCAACCTCGTTCCATTGCAAAGACCTTTGCTGGGATTAATATTTCTTAAGAGCATGACAACAGATCCCACCTTCAGTTCAAGTTCATGATCAGGAATTCCACTAAATTTCAAGTAGTTTAAAAACTCTGCAGGATATAATGTTTCTTGCTCTTCAACATTCGTTGATGCTTTGCATATTGTATCAGAGCTCTTGTAAATTTTAACATCCCCAGGCATGGTAGAAAGAACATAAGAATTTACCTTGTCAACGCTTTCATTTTTCGGCGTTAATATTGCCCTACTGCACAAATATTCTGGGTCTCTGTATCTTTCAGCAAAGTTTGGGTAGGTAGCATTAACAATATCTTGTACAGGATCACTTACTGATGGAATTAGGAACTCTGATGGCACTTTAATCCACGCAGGGTCAGTTTCATTCTCCAGATTATAAGTTGGAAGGTCTCCATTTCCAAGGTCCAAGATCCACTGACTGAATTTTTTGAGGGATTCTGTCCCGTCATTTTCAGGAAGGTTCCGTTGAAGTCTCATATTCTGAGAAAGTACAAAAACTTGACAATAATCCCAAAGGGCTGATCTATTGATTGAAGCCATTACTATATCTTATATTCCTTTCTTAGGCACAACAGGAAGTGTTTGTCTGAAATCACCGCCAAGAACAAATGGTATTCCTCCAAATGGCTGTTGCTCTGCATCTTGATCTTTTTTCTCAAGATGTCTCGCAAAGTTCGATCAACAGCCTAAAAAATATGGCGATGGTTCATGCATGCTTCATCCCAAATGACTAAACTTGCATTGCAAATGAGTTCTGCTAGCATAGTTCCCTGCCTAATATCGCAGCACGTAGTTTCATCAATGTCTAATGGAATTTTGAACATTGAATGTGCAGTTCTTCCTCCCGGCATTATTAAGCAGCGATTCCTGATGAAGCAACAGCGAGAACGACACGTCCATCTGCCCTGAGCCTTGATATGATTGTTTGCCAGAGATAAGTTTTACCTGTTCCTCCATGTCCATAAAAAAAAAAGAATCCACCCTTTTCATTTTCGACAGCATCAGCCACTTTTTCATAGATATTTCGCTGTTCATTATTAAGTTCCTGCGCAAGTCTATCATGCTCTTCACGGAGCTGGTTACGATCATAAGATAATTGTTCTCGTAATAACCTGTTGTTACATTCAGCTAACAGTGACGGGTCTGGGAATGGTAGATCAGGAAAATATTTTAGAGACCTACCATTTCGATTTAGGATTAATTCAATCTCATAAACCGCGAATGCTTTTCTTTGATGATCAAGGAGCCGCAAATTATCAGCACGACATATGCGGCGCTGCTTGTATTCAATATCATCCGACATATCTTTCCAGTGCATTTCCCATAAGTCCAACGGGTTAGCTACTTCACAGAAAAGTAGCATAGTCACAAATAATTCTCGTAGCTGCTGGCATGTTTGAGATTCTGCAGCCTCATCAAGTGCAGCATGCCATTCGTTATCATCATCAAGAAGACCCCTGTGGTAGCAAGCTTGATGAAAATTTGGATAGATTACCCCATCTACTGTTCTTGTGTCTTCGTAACTTTTTGCTCCCCTCACGACATTAAGAAGCATCCGGAGATAGAAAAGCTCACCTGATGTTGGATGAACATATACCAGTCGCCCAATTGTGTTCCTCTGTTGCCTTGGCTTACACACACTGCCATTCCATACGAAATATTCTGGGAATTCACTATAAGTCAAGCAACACGCTTCTGGAAAATCTTCATTTGCTTTCATCCACTGCCGAAACATAGTTCCCTTTGGATCTACTCTATTTATCACCCCCGGTAAGCTTTCTGACTCACTAAATGCCACAGATTGCTCATTTTCTAAGTGAAAGCTAAGTCGTTGAATCGCCGGTTCTCTAAAATGTATTGGAAACTCAAATATTCTCCAACACGCTTCAGATCCTGATAAATACCGACAATCGAGGTAGTGTTTTATTTCGTCTATTGTCACTATCTCACGCTCTTCAACACCACCATTAACATTTTGTTGTTCTATGACGATCGTTGCTCTATCAGGACCCTTGTTGATGTATTTAAATAAATACTTAATGGATCTTGCTCTGTTGCACCACTCAACGTTGATATGGGCTTGATATTTCACAAGCAAATTACGGTTGTAAGGTACCACATATCTTTTCATCAGGGTGAAGTAGTAGGCCGCAAAGCAAAAGGTAAAGTTTAGTACATTAAAGAACATGTAAAAAAACATCAGAAGAAACATATACTTGTAAGAGCAAAGACCGAGGCCAAGATTATCAAACCACAAAAGTTATTTGTTAAGAAGACACAGGAAATTCCTATGACTCCTTATTGTAACTTTTATGAATTATAGATCCTATCCACTTGCAGTTTTTCTTTTTGTTCGGTTATCATATTTGCCACACCTAACTCTTTACTTATAGATTTACAGTGAATTTAAATAAACTATCCCTAGAAAGAGCAAAAGTGTGTCAAGTGCAGATCTATAGCTATTGAATTGGAAGAATTAATTTGCATCTTTAACTTGATCTTCTTATCTATGACTACACGAAAGTCTATAGATATGTAACTTAGCGAGGTACGTGTGTACTTCTTAAGGGAGATGCATAAGGCTTGGTATTGTTAGAGAGGTGTAATGGCAATTTTCTTTTCTATCTTATATTATCATATTTGTTGTTCCAACATTTGGGGAACAGTGCTGTGACAAATGCTGCTCGAATTTTTAGGGTCATGTATGGAGTGAAGACCAAAAACTAAGTTTGATAGTGGTGCATTACTAAAATCTGGAATGGGTACGGTGGACACACTACAATAATGTGGCTTATCAATGTTTGGCTTATTTTACCAAAAGGAAGAAGCAATGATCAGTGAGGTAAAAATCTGCCAGATTTGGTAGGATGAATACGCCATAACAGTTGGAATGAAGCCTGTAAGAAAGGCTGATCCAAGATTCATGTCTATATGCCTTACTTTACTTCATCTTTGTTTTCCTTAAAGAGAAAAATGTGCATGCATTGCAACCGTATTACTTACAAAAAAGAAAAGTTCTGGTATGTTTTCGAATACATTGGACTCCCATTGTTAGTGCTAACAGTACCTTTCGCTGTTTAGCCCGCTCGCTAACTGAGAGTTAGAATTTGTGGTCAATGTGTAAATTTCTGTGAAGTATGTGTCTGGTATGAAGGTACACGCTATCGCTATGCCACTGAAATTTAAAGTAAGCGAAGAATGAGAAAGGTACCTGTTATCCAACGGGATGGTTTCTTTATATATGACCTTTCCATCATCACGTCTTGTATACACTGGATACCCATTGTCATCTACATATGTCTCAGAATTAAATTGCTTAGGAAAATGCTTCGAACAATTTTCATCCACCATACATGAGTTGCTTGGTTTTGCCTCGCCACATGGGCCGTGCATCATAAATAGTGATACAACACGATAAGCAGCAGGGTCTTCCTTCTCGTCAGGAATTTCAGCTGATATGAACCTATCTACATCAGTAGGAGTAGCGAGTTTGTACGGTTGTGCGAGCCATATCAGTATATGTGCGTGGGGAAGACCCCTCTTTTGGAACTCAATTGTATAAACAACTAAAAAAATGCGGGGAAGATGTATGTATGTCAGTGCAATTGGGGTTGATAGAAATTGCAAAAAAAGAAAAAACAAAACCAAATCAAAAAGAAATAACCCAAAAAAAAAAAAAAAAAATCAAATAAGAAGAATATATCCCACTTATATGCAAGGTCTCATTTGGAAACTTGTCACTTTCCTGTAAGCCGTACACTTCAAGAAGTCTAATGTCTAAATGTTGACACATTTATAAACTATAGTTGACCATCTATCCTTCTTTTATACGGCTCAAAGGTTTGCAATCTACTTTAAACTAAATGTGTGAGAAGAACTCCCTAATTATGATCATAACGATTATTACTTTTATAAAGGTTAATGAAGAAAACATATGCATAGATATACATATATACCTGCACAAACCTCCCCGAAAACGCGGCCTCCTTTAAGATCCGTCATAAGTTCGTCCAGTTTCATCTGAAACACACGAGCTATGATGTCTGGACGATCTTCAGCCTTTTGGCCAGGAATTAAAGCTAAAAACTTTTTGACCTCTGCCCAATTAGGATTGGATGTGAATGTCAGGAAAAAATCTGGATGGCCGTACTTACGACAAAGTGCAAGAGCGTCTTAATAGTTTTGTTGCATATAACGTGGTCCACCTGTAAATGAAGCCGGTAAAACCACCCGCTTACCAACTGTTACTGGGCTTGTATCACCTCTTGCAACAGCGTCTCTGATGTTATTGTATAGGTCAGCCCTAAGTCTTTTCTGGTTGGAGCGAACCCATGCCAACCTGCTGTGCTTAATACATGTATATGCATCAACAACATACTGTTGAAACAGTTTTCCACCTTTCAGCAAGGTGTGGCCTTCATTCACTCTAAATTGAAGCCTATATGCATAATACTCTCGCATTGTCACTGTGTTTCTTTTTGTTGCTTCAGCATCGGAAATACGGTTGTGCAAAATACCCCTTCTATAACCATCCTCACCATAAGGAAATAATACAGGGTATTGAATCGCCATAAAACTTGGATGTAATGCGCTGATACGCTTTAACTCACCAGTCTTATGTTCAATAACAATATCCCTTGGATATAACACATCATCTCCAGGTATTAGAGCTGCAATTTCTGACGCAACTGGCATATTGCATTCCCTACCATTTGTTGCACGACTATTGAACAATCGAAGGCGCACAGGAACATATTCTGATTCTTTAAATCGATCTCTTGCAGTCCGAAACATCTTTACTATCTCATTGTTGATGTCAAAGATGCGCACCAGCTTTTCAACAATGTTAGTATCAAGGGAGCTGGAACCATCAACTTTGGAAAATGCGGACATCCTATTAGCCACTTCGTTTTGGCTATCATAGATATACAACTGTGCAAATTTTGGCGGTTGTCCTTCTGGAGGCAATAATGATCCAATCCTATGGTGATTCTGCCCACCTAATCGAAAAATATAGGGACCTTTTCCGTTGTTAACCATATTATCGATCTTACCTCCAAGAGAGGTGACTACAAACATCGAGTTATATGCCCTGACAGATTCTGTAAATTTAGGTAGCTCCAAGAGCTCTTCCAACTCCTCCGGTGTTTGTCACAATAAAGGCAGCTTAACTTGTCCTTGCCTACAACAGATGGAAAACTTTGGAGAGGAAGTTTCTCTGGACCTAACAGTTCTTTCCTCGTACCACACAACGGCTTTGCAATATTCACATGTTCTGTTTGGTTCTTTAGAGTCTAATGGTTCATCTAAGCAATCTGGTAATTTTTTGAGGGCAAAAAGGTTAGGAATATGGGGTGAGTAACAATGATTAGCTATTTCACATGGAAATTATAAGTTTCGTACTTACATTTGCAAACTACATTAGGTACATATATCCTGTTTTTGATTAACGAAGGACTTCTTTTCAAATACTATGGAACTTCGATAAAGGCATGGAAATAGTCTACTAAGGTATGGATTTAGAAGAAAAGGAAGGTTCTAAATACTCCTAACCTGCTATATCATATATATCACCAGGAAAAAGTAGTTTGACAAATTCATGTACGTAAAATCCAAACTGATTTAATGGATCCATGGTGTGCTCTTAGGCATGAACATACCCAAGCATATATGCTTCTCTCTAAAAAGTATTTATAGATTGTCCAGGTATTGCCTAGTCGACTATAGAAAGTCGCAAATAAATTTACAAAACTACATCGTTGATAGAGTAAGACATGATATATTTCACGCTACAAAATCGAATAGCAACTGAAGATTGGATCTGGTTCTCATCGATAATTGGAGACCTCTTCCTTTTAGCAGGCTCTGATCTAATGCAGTGAGGGAGCATTAGAACTATTCAGCAAATTTTGATGTTCTTTACAGAATGAACCCACGTGCGAAAATCAGAGCATGATAACTAATCCAATTCTGGCCTCACATTGTACTTTTAAGAATGCACTTGTAGCTTTTCAAAGTTTGCTGAACCTAAAAGAAGGTCGGAAGTAGTACCTGGAGTTATATTTTCTATAGTATATTGCTGATTATTAACTTGCTTTTCACAGAATGTTCTAACAGGTTGCCGATGGCTTTTTCGTTGAAGAATATCCCTTCTTCGCGCTCTAGCATTCCTGTAAAGTTCTATCCTCTCCGACAATGATATGTGCTTAAATGGATGAACAAACGGTGGCTTCTTTTGACCACTAAGGCGGGCCATCTAGCCCACTTGTAAAAAGAGTGAATGCCATCAGATTCGCCCAACATAAGCTCATAGAAAAAGTTAAGATCGCCACTAAAGAGCACATTATCAAAAGGTTCAGGAAGTCTTTCATAAGTGCAAAATCAAGCACGGCAAATAAACAAAAAATAAAAAGTGCAAAAGAAGGTAAAGAAGCCAATATTAGAGAATGGTGTTATTCATAGCACATATCATAGTTCTTGACGGCTTTATCTCTGAAACTCACGACAACTCGACAAAGCACCTAATCTGCAAGTAGGAGATTGTGAATGGCATGATAACAATCGGTGACTCCAATTTATTCGATTTTCAAACTTGAAAAATTACATTGTTCAAGAGAGAAAATGATAGGTAGGCTATCTAAATGTACAGTTTGCCAATTTTCCAGAGCCTAAGATGAATAGGACGTTACACCCATAAGTTTTCAGTTAGCAAGTGGCCTAGACAGCCAAATTGGATGACATATACAGGCGCAATACAGGTACTAATTACAAACTTAATTCGGTGTACACCTGCCCACACAGCTAGCAAGTGGGTTAAATAGCTAATAGGCGTAGCAAAAAGAATAAGGTAGAATGCAAGATTTCGGTGGTTCCGATAGGTCAAAGAGCTCGGGCATAGAGACATACTGAAGGAGACGAAATCCTCATGAAATTTCTGCTAAGGATTTGCCAAGGCAGGGGAATTATTGAGGTGGCATTTGATGGAACGAAACTGCTCATCCTTCACCAAAATCTGGGTAAGTTCCTCTTGCCTTCATGTCGTCAACCTATCACAGACACACACACACAAACCAAATTGCAAGAGAAGACCAAGGATGTATGTCTTATTTACGCAACCAAAAGAGTAAACATTTAGCATGGATCAAAATACGTACGCTTTGATATATTCAGCGTCAGTGCATCCAAGCAGAAGCTTGGAAAAGTTGAGTCTGGGTTCTTCAAGAATTCATGCGCAAGAGGAGAAGATGAGAAGTGAAGTTGCCTCATCTCTTAGGAAAATGGAAGATGAAAAGGCAGGAGGTTGACGAAAAGGCGGGAAGGAAGGGGAGGTGTGAAGTCGGAGAGAGAGAGTGTGTGTGTGTGACAGAGGAAGCAGGAAAGTATAGGAGGTAGAATAAAGGTACGCGGAAGGTGAAAAGAAATAACTATGTGGGTAATTAAGAAATAATTATGTGGGTAATTAATAAGTGGGTATATCATTATCATGAGTCCAGATTCAACGTAATCTTAGAGCTATTATCATGAGTCCAGATTCAACGTAATCTTAGAGCTAACCAGAGAGCTGAGAATCCAGTGAAGGACTCGGCTTTTATATAGTTATATGGATATGGATTATCTCAATAATTAAGAAATTTAGAATCGTATTAACAATAACTACATAAAATTTTATAAATTTTATCTCATTTTGGTACAATACTATCTAAAACTATCATCGAGGTAAACATATTTCTAATTTTCACCAATATTTTGATTTTCTAGCATCTTTCAACTTTTTTGTGTATTGCAATCTAATGAAGAATATTTTCATATCTATATTCAGATCGCCAAATCTGCTATGAGGCTAGACTCACACTAATTTTAAGTTATGTTGAGCTGAAAAGATGCATGAAATCTTGAATGAAATTTGTGACTTAGATTTACAAAAGATTGTAGTTTTATGAAATGTTTAAACATTTTTTTTTCATTGAAGTATCATCTATGCATAATATAAATGTGTATGTTATTTTCTAGCATCCACCTACCAAGATGAACGCCATAGAGGCACTCATTATGGAGGTTCTTGCAAGTGTATACACTCTGTTGATAATTATATTACACATGGTTATGTTTTTTTGGATAAGAGAACATCTATTAAAATTTGTCATAACTCGAACCCACAGTTGGACCCATGAGCTGTGTCTGACCTGCCGCAGGCCAATCAGACTCTCACAAAGGGCTCTACCATGCCTTACTTGCTAAAACCAATACAAAGTGCACCGAAAACCAAAATTACAACTCCGTGTAGAATTTGTTTTTCGAATATAATTATAATCCTTCTTATCCATAGGTAAAATCTGGTGCAATTACTCAAATGATATTTTTGTACAAAACATTAAATTCCCTTAGCTACCCCTAATATGATGTATTAGTAAAAATGTCAATTAGTGTAATTATTTCAGTGAGAATAATAGGTTATATATATAAAAAATAAGAAAATCAGATAAAATTCTAAAACAAAATGCAATTCTGTATTCTTTTTTGATAAGGCTTTCTACATAAATTTGAAACTCAGAAAGCTTAATAAATAATTTGCTTGAAGAAATGGTTCGAAGCAGCATAATAAGCGTAATCGTTATCAACAAAAACTGCAATTTTTTATTCTCTTTCAATTTGTCTGGTTATTAAAGTTAGGCCTGGATTTTAACTAGAATGATCGTCACATTTCATCCTTGTGATGGTACGACATCTTTACAGTTTAATTTAGATTACATAATTAAGCTAACTTTAAACTTACAGGTACTATTCCCGCATCGATCTTCAACATATCTACACTGCAAATCCTGTCAGCTGTATCCAATCAACTCTCGGGAGCACTGCCATTGTATGCGAGCCATTACCTAGCCAACCTTGAATCTTTGCATCTTGGATATAATAAGTTGAGTGGAAACATACCCGACTCAATTACAAATGCTTCAAAACTCACTCTCCTAGACCTAAGCATTAACAATTTCAGTGGTATAGTCCCTAACTCACTTGGTAATCTGGGACTCCTGGAGGCCCTTAGGCTGGGGGACAACAATTTCATTAGTGGACCATCATCTGCAGAATTGAGTTTCATCACGTCCTTGACAAACTGCAAGGAACTAACAGTCTTGTCGATAGGTGATAATCCTATAGCTGGCACCCTTCCTGTTTCTATTGGAAATTTATCTGCTTCTCTACAAAAGTTTTATGCATACGAATGTAGAATAAGAGGAACCATTCCTAACGAGATTGGTAACTTGAGTAGCTTGAATACGTTAAGTCTATCTGGAAATAACTTGAGTGGATCTATTCCAAATACCATCAAAGGGTTGCAAAAGCTTCAAGTGATAGACGTTAGTGATAATAAGCTGCGAGGGTCTATTCCAAATGACCTTTGTCAACTCCCTAATTTGAGTGGCGTAAACTTGGGTTACAACCAACTTTTCGGTCCGGTGCCATCATGCTTATCGAACATCAGTTCTCTAAGAAACCTTTATCTAAATTCCAACGAATTAACTGCTAGGATACCAGCAAGCTTTGAAAACCTTAAGGATCTACTAGAATTCGATGCATCCTTCAACTCTTTACATGGCAATCTACCTTCTGAAATTGGCAATCTAAAGGCTGTTACGCTATTGGATATATCATATAATAATTTCTCTGGCGATATCCCTAGCAGCATTGGAGATTTGCAGAACTTGGTCAATCTTTCTTTGGAACATAATGATTTAATGGGGAGTATTCCGGAGACATTTCGATCTTTAGTGAGCCTGGAAATCTTGGACTTGTCTCACAACAACCTCTCGGGCGTAATTCCCAAGTCTTTAGACGAACTCTTGTATCTCAAATACTTCAATGTGTCTTACAATAATTTATATGGAGAAATCCCAAGTGGTGGACCGTTCGGAAACTTTACAAGCCAATCTTTCCTTCCAAATAGAGCTTTATGTGGTGCGACTCAATTTGGTGTTCGTCCATGCAAAACTAATTCTGTTGGTCGACTGAAGACACTTAAAAAGGTGGTAATTATATGTGTTTCATCAGCAATTTCTTTGATTGTGCTTCTCTTGACCTTTTTACTTTTGTGGATAAGATGCCGAAAGAGCAAGAGACTTCCCGTAAAAATTGATCTACAGCTAGTGGCAGAACATCGTAGAATCACTTACCAAGAAATTCTAGAAGCAACTAATGGGTTTGAGGAAAGCAATTTACTTGGTAATGGAAGTTTTGGATCAGTGTACAAAGGGATACTTTTTGATGGGATGGTCGTGGCCATAAAGGTATTCAAATTGCAACAAGAAAGAGCCCTTAAAAGCTTTCACGTTGAATGTGACATAATCCGCAATGTTCGCCATAGAAATCTTATCAAAATCATCACATGTTGCTCCAACCTTGGTTTCAAAGCCTTAATACTTGAGTATATGCCAAATGGGAGCTTAGAGAAATGGTTGTATTCTTGCAGTTATGTCCTAGATATATTGCAAAGGTTGGACATAATGATTGATCTGGCTTGTGCATTAGACTATATTCATCATGGTTGTGCACCACCTATAGTTCACTGTGATCTAAAGCCTAGCAATATCTTGCTCGACGAAAATATGATCGGGCACCTGAGTGACTTTGGAATCACAAAACTGTTAAATGAGGAAGAGCTGGCGGCACATACTATGACCATTGGCACCATTGGATATATAGCACCAGGTGAAACACATTGCTTTTCAATTTCATCCACTTAAAGAAAAACTAACTAGACTTCTGTTTTCAACTCTATTGTATTTCCTTATTATTCTCTTCATTATTTTGTATATGTTATCATATGTAGAATATGGGTTGGGAGGATCAGTATCCCGAAGCTGTGATGTTTACAGCTATGGAATTATGTTGATGGAGACGTTTACTGGGAAGAAGCCCACCGATGAAATGTTTGCGGGACATATGACCCTGAAGTGCTGGGTAAAGGAGTCGCTTCCAAGTGCAGTAATTCAGGTAATAGATAGGAATTTGCTGAGGCAAGAGAGTGAAAATTCTTTGGCGGATGTGGACTGTGTATCATCCATATTGATGTTGGCTTTGGACTGTGCTGCTGAATCACCAGAGCAAAGAATCGACATGAAAGATGTCTTGGCAACGCTAAAGAAAATCAAAGGTAATTATCTTAAAGGGAGGTGCTAGATAAAAGTATCCAGGGTGCACCACAATAAGCAATGTGATGATGTTATAAATCTCCAGAAGACACCAGGAAGGCTACCAGTGTCCTTATAAGCATCGTTCTTTATTCCAGGCACCATCCCTCCTCCTTTATGTAATATGTCAAAGCTCGAACTGGATTTATTGCCTAATAACTATCTCACTGTAGCCATACTAACAGAGATTTGGAATCTCAAACTGCTTAAGATGTTAGCCTGCGATTCTGTTTTTGTGCTTTAAGCGGCTTCCAAATCACAAATTTTGATGTTTACGAAGGAAACAAAGTTAGGAATAAATAAGTTAAAGGATTAAACAGACAAATAAAAGAAGAAATCTCTCTTACTTGGTAGTTGCTAAGGCGTCAGGACAGAGGTTTAATGCCATATTTTCAGCATTTTCCTAGCATGTCCAAGATATAATTCATCCATTTTCCTTCATCTTTTACTCTTAAAGCATTCATGGCTTCAGCAACACTAGAAGCTCTGGTAAGTGGCAGATAGGTCATGAGTAATAAAAGCTAGATGAGATTAATTAGGCCAACGAGGAGCCACGGTTTGAACCTGCACTCCACTGTTTGCAGGTATAATACCAGAAGTGATTGGTAACCTCTTAAATTTAGGTAATATAAACTTGGGAGCAAATCATTTTAGAGGTGATATTTCAGCAACATTCTTTAATTTGTCTACACTACAAGGAGTTGGACTTGCAGGCAATCACTTAATAGGAGTACTGCTGTCATTAGTAGGCCAGACACTACCCAATCTTGAACAGCTCTTACTTGGAGCAAAATAAGTTCATTGGAAGTTAGTCTATCAGAAATGCTTCTAAACTCTATAGAATAGACCTTATTTCAAACAATTTCACTGGTATAATTCCCAACTCATTCGGTAACTTAGTATCCCGGGAAGAACAACGTCTAGGAGAAAAATAATTTATTGGAGAATCATCGTCACGGGAATTGAGCTTCCTCACTTCCTTGACAGGTTGCAGGAATTAGAAGTGTTGGCTCTTCAGGCAAATCCTGTTAATGGCATCATTCCTGTTTCTGCTGGAAATCTCTCGACTTCTTTGGAGCAAATAGCTGCAGGTGGCTGTGGAATCAAGGGAACCATTCCTAGTGAAATTGGTAATTTAAGCAGTTTAGCGTATTTAAATAATATATCTGCATATGACTTGATTGGGCCTATTCCAGTGACTGTCAAAGGGATGCAGAAGCTTCAAGTTCTATTTCTTGGCACCAACAAGATACAAGGATCAAATCCCAAAGAGTTATGTCCTTTATCCAACTTGATTACATTCTATAATGGAGTAAACCATATATTTGGTCCAGTGCCGGCATGGTTATGGAATGTTGCTTCTCTGAGGTACCTTTATCTGGTTATAACTTCACGAATGGCCTTATACCCTCTGCAACTGCAAGTCTAAAGGTAGTTACCTTAATGGATCCATCATTTAATCAAATATCAGGCAACATACCAAGAGTTTTTGTCCTAAATAATCCTTTTTTATTACTTAATTACTCATCTACCCCACTTTCAACCTTATTTACCTATCAAACCCATTTTTGGAAATCTCGATTTCAAACAGATATTTCAAGCTAAGAAAACGTGATTCCAAACCACGTTTTCAAGTAAACGTTACTATGAAATCTCTGTTAGAAACCAAGATTTCTTTCAATTTTGATTAAAAATAGACAAATATATTGTGAAAGTGATGACATGAAATGATTTTTTTTTAAGCGCGGATAGCAAATTGCTTCTAATGAAATTTGATGATTAAAATCCCAAAACAAAAACCTATATAAAAACAAGAGCAAGGAGAGTTTTTATATGTACCATGTAATAACCCCTTTCTGTCCATGGAAAAAACCTTTAGCAAGTAGAATGGAGTTACAGAGGAACGGTTGGATAGCTCAGTCAAATAGAATGAAGGGAAACATGAAGGACAAGCAGATAAAAGCCGCTTCTTCAAGCTCTCCCAATCAACTCTCAGTGAGCTTGGACGTGAAATAACCCACAATACTATGTAACACCATCTTCCATCGCTAGAGAAATCTACAGAAACAACATTGTCGAGAAAATACTAACTTATTACGAAAAGAGGCCAAAATAGTATACAAACGAGCGTAAAATAACCTATAAGAGATTCATTTTTTAATACCGAACCTTGAAATTAATCAAACCGGCAAACATCATTATATGCTAATTTGGTTATAGTACATAAATTGAACACAATACACTTCATTTCAAAGAACAAGTTACAAACACAATGAAAACGAAACAAGAAAATGATGAACAACAGAGAAATCAAAATCTAGGGCCTAAAGATATAGTCAAATCCCACATATAGTCATATTCTTTTTTCAGTACTCCTCCTTTTCCTTTAGCACCACCTCTAATTATACATAGAGATACGAACAGTAAGAAAGCTTAATAAATCCGTGTTTAACATAGAAGCTATCTACTTGTTCGCAGCCCATTTACGTAATATGGTAAAGTTTGCAGGCCATTAACGTCACTATCTGACTTTATAATTGGCATTTGTAATATCAGCCCAGAAGGAAGAAGACATAACTAAGAGGTTCAGTTATCACTCTTACCATCATTGAAAGAGCTCCATTCGTGTTTTACTTCTCTCATATCAGAAAACAATAACATGTACAGTTCTTCCTACCTACACAATGAAATCTTGGAAATCTACCATTTCTTTGGTTTGGAAGTTGCCTGTGGATTTATAACAAAGGAAACACCCCCTATGAAATTTGATTGATTCAAGTGTCGCCCTGCTCACCACTAAATCAAGCAACTGAATAGCAAGAGCCAAAAACATACCTGATTTAGTAGGCCTAGACTTAACACCTTAATTCTTCTTTCCTCAGCTTCGATTATGGATTCCTCAATCAAGCTATTCATAGACTCTGGCAGAAACCTAGATCGCCGTCGCCATCGTCGAAACAATCGACAGAGCCGCCGCTGTCGCCAAAATAGCTGATCGTAGCCGCCGCCAAAATAGCTGATCGTAGCCGCCGCTGTATGCGCAATAGATTGCCGCTACCACGGCCAGGTTGAATCAAAGGGAGAAGAGAAGGAAGATCGTCACTGGCGAGTCGGGTGACAATAGTGTTGGGCCTTAATGGGGTGGAGCTGTAACGGGCTTGGAATTGTAAGTTTAATGTTGGGCCGTAAGAATTCAACCATGGATCTAGTACAGTAGTATATTCTCAATTTCTTGAAATTGAATATGGATCATAATTTCAATTCTAAATAAGCTGTCCAAATAGAAGAATTATAATTCTTAAGCCTCAATTTCAAAATCAATCTCAATTTCAAGGATAATTCCGTGATCCAATCGGACCCTAATTGATGGCATCTTTCTTTGTTACAGCCTTACAGGCATAACCCCCCTTATGTGTAATATTTTAACGCTCGAGTTGTATCCGTAGCCTAAAAATACATTTGTTGGGTCCTACCTAATAGAGATTGGGAATATAGCAATACTCAAGGACCTACGTCTTGAATAAAACAGCTTGCACATGTATGAAAATGAGTCGTTTGTCATTTAAATTCCTTAACCTACGATTATATCTCGTTATTTTCAAGTTGAATAAAGCAACTTGGCAGGTTTGAAAATCAACTTTACCTACAATTAACCAACGATTATATCTCGTTGTTTATCAAGTTGATCAATAAAATAACTTAACAGGTATGAAAATCAATCGCTTGAAAAAAAAACCAACTTTCAATATGTTAACGTTTATCAAGTTGTGAAACTCTCTGACTTATCAGGTTGTGTAGTATGTGCATTGGAGTGACTTGTGTTTTCTCTCTTTGTTATGGGTCTCCAATTTAGCAAATTACAGAAATCTACATGACTAGATCTGGATGTTGAAGGAAGATTTTCTGAAATTTGCCTTAGTGTCGATCAAACTAAAAGGGGGTCAAATGGGATATTACGGATCCATTCCTACTGCAAAAATTATACGGACAATTTTAGCGCGATTCATTACTTTCTTGAGACAATTTTTTGCTCATTTAAGGACGCTTTTCGCTGATAAGTTCTTATTTGCAAATTGCTGATGGTATATCCGTGCCTTCATTACAATGTGAAAAGGACTTTCTTCATCACTACAAGTTCTTGTTTGCAAATTGGGAAAAAAATTTAAAAGTAAGAAGGAGCACTTGTACTTATCATAACTATGAACTGCACATACAATGGTGACATGACCATAAATGTCATGTCATTATGATATAAGATACTGGTTCTGGTTCAGTAACTCAGATAAGACCTAAATCGATTATATTTAACTATTTCTGTATCAATATGTTTGAGCATCAATATACTTCGGTAGAGTTAAGGTTGGAATTGTAAATTTCTGTGTGTCTTAAAGTGGCAAGAGGTACCAGACTTCCGCAAGTCAACGCGGCAGTCAAGTCCTCACCAAAGTTTGTTGAGTCTATTTGTGCCTAATGCAAGTCTATGTTGAGTCAAGTCTATGCGGTAGTCAAGTCCTCACCTAAGTTTGTGCCTCATAATGCAAGTCTACCATGAGTCGAGTCTATGCAAGTCAAGTTTCCGCAAATATGAGTTGCCAAACAGATTCACTGGCACCGTCCCACCATCGTAATGGAATATCTCAAAGCTTAAGAGACTGAATTTTTTTATGTATAATTTTCTCCAAAGAAAGATTCTAGACGAGGTTGGCATTCTCATCGCTCTTCGGGTGTATTTCGTATACACAAGATATTTTCTTGATACGTTTCTAACTTTTTGGATAGAACAAACTTTGGCTCCTACCTAGGCTGTAGGAATCTTCCTTCAACCCCATGTATAGTGACAATTAATTGTCGCTATATATTTCAATCGACATTTCTTCTAACACTTTTAACAACAATTATTATCAGCATTTTTTTAACGTCACTAAATAAAAGTCACTAGAGACAATTGATTGTCGCTATATAAGGAGTAGGAGGAAGATTCCTCTAACAGGGGTAGCAGCCAAAATTTTCTCTAGCAGTAATCTATGTCCTCACCGCAGTTTGTGGCTTTAATGCAAGTCTACCATGAGTCTGATCGAGTCTTGGGCCCTTTGTGCAGAAAGGATATAAATAGTAAAGAGGATCCTGTCAAACATATTTCATGTTAAAGATAACTGAGTGCTTTGCCAGGCATGTCATTTTACTTCCATAAGGTGAGATTTTCTTGCTCCCCATTTGCTATGGCAGCAGTCGTAATTTTGGCTCTAATCATGAGTTTCTCGACGGTAAGTGCGGTAACCAATATCACCACCGATGAACATGCACTTCTTTCCCTAAAAGCCCCTATTACCGGCTGGTCCTCCTCTGTCACACATGTTTGTAACTGGACTAGGGTCATTTGCAATCGCCACGGAAGAGTTGCCGCCTTGAACCTATCAAATACGGGGCTGCTAGGCTCTATTCCTCCAAGCATGGGAAATCTCTCGTTCCTCGTTTCTCTTGACCTCAGCAACAACAGTTTCTCTGGCGGTATCCCCAAGGAAATGGCTCATTTGCGCCGAATCAAAGAAATCAACTTGAGTTTCAACAACTTCAGCGGAGGGCTTCCCACGTGGGTAAATGAGTTGCCTAACCTTGAAAACCTCTTTCTTGCATATAACAACTTTACAGGCACCATCCCACCATCCTTATGGAATATCTCAAAGCTGAAGAGTGTTGGTTTGAGCTATAATTCTCTACAGGGAAGGATTCCGGAAGAGATTGGCAGTCTCCTTAATCTAAAACTGCTTTCCGTATCTGGCAATGAGTTAAATGGCCAAATTCCATCGAGTCTTGGCAAATGTCCAAAACTTCAAGTGTTGTCATTGTCACTCAACCAATTCACTGGACTGATACCAAGAGAGATTGGGGACCTAAAGTTGCTTAAGGAGTTGTATCTCGGTTCTAACGTCTTGACTGGTATGATGTACAGTTATCGTAATCTCTTTTGGCCTAAATGCGATTTCAACTTTGATCGAAATTCTCAACAATTTGATTCTTGACTTACAGATTGTGTTTTTAAATCCTGAAATTTATGCTGGGTGGAAAATAACCACAAACCCATGACCCTTAAGCTTTCTCTTTTTGATGCTTACGAGTTGTACTTTTTGATAAACCGTGACATCTTTTTTGTTATCAATCAATAGATGCATGGTTTTGGTTGCCAAAGTTGAAATTTCTGTCAGGGTTCAAGATTTCCAAGAGGCTTACTGTTTTTGCCATTTTGATTACCAAATCTAGAACTGAAAACTATTTTCTGTACAATTTTTAGCTGTTATAATTACGGCTTAAAAATGGAAACCCGAGCTTACTATATTTTTGACCTTTTCTGCAGGCGCCATTCCGTCTTCTTTATGTAACTTATCGAAGCTTGAGTACTTCAATTTGCAAGATAATTATCTACAAGGAAACATTCCACTAGACATCGGGAATCTTCAAAACTTGAAGCAGTTTGGCATAGAAGATAACAACATAACAGGCGTCATTCCATCAACATTTTACAACATCTCGACACTTAGTAGCGTTGAGTTTAGTAAAAATAATCTGTCTGGCAGTCTTCTTGCCAATATGTGCAGTCATATGCGAGAGCTCCAAATGATTTTTCTTGGTGAAAACAATCTGTATGGCCGAATTCCATCTGGTATATCGGGATGTTCCAAGCTTCAACTTCTGGAGTTGTCTGACAACAAATTTACTGGACCTATACCAAGAGAGATTGGGAATTTAACTATGCTTAAGGCGCTACATCTTAATGGAAACCACTTGACAGGTATGGATATGATACAACTTTTGTTTTTCCACGATCACTTAAGTCTTAATACTTAAAATAATTAATGTCAAAGATACACAAGAAAATCGTAAATTTTCTATGTTACCAAATCCATAGGATATAATCTTAAAAAAGATTAAAAAAAAAAAAAACTTTACGCTGATATGTTTATCTTCAATGTGCAGATGTTAGAATTAATTAATTTGTTGACTTATTACTATGGAACAATATGCAATCTAGGGCTGCAAGGTGCTGAATAATGAATAGCGAATCTTTAAAAAATGTACAAGATATACCGCTAGTTACAAAACATATTTAGCAACAAATCCACCAAAGAGGGAAATCCAACATATATTGTATACTTGTTAGGCTTATCATGCTATTTCACTCCTGTTCTTTGAGTTAACTAGTTATCAAGCCCACCATCTATTAAATTTATTTAGCAAGCCCTTTTTCAAATTTTACCAATTTAAGAAGTACTTATGCATGTATTTTGTCCATTTAACAGTCAAAAAGAGCCTCGTGCTTTACATGAAATGAAATACAAATGGCATAAGTAGAAGCATACTAAAAGAATTTAGCCAAAAAAAATTCCTCTCTTTCGAATTTTCTTTGTTTTTCTTCTCGTCCCTAATAACTTGTATATCAAAATCTTGTAAAAGTTAAATACCAACATTACCAATCATAATAAACCGCCAGTCATTTTAGTGACATCCACCAAATCCCTAAACACGACCATCACCGCAATCAATCAAACTCATTACGATCCATAGACACCGTCAACAAAACCAACTCCATCAACACATGTAAACACCATCAACTAAGCCCAACCCATTAACGCCCATAAGTACCACTAACCAAATCCACCCCATAACAACCTGTATCGACCCCATCACCGCCCCTAAACACCATTGACCAAATCCGCCCCATCACTACACTCTTACGCACCCCATAACCACCCCTAAACATCGTCAACCAAACACATGTGGTCATCCTCAAAAGACCATTATTTAAGCCCACCCCATTACAAACTTCACATACCCATCACCCTCTAAAGACCCTCGAACAATCCTACCCAATCACCACCCACAAATGTGATTGACCAATCACATTACCACGTTTGTAACCACCACGACAATCAAACCCAACACCAACTGTTGCACCCGTCGAACCCACAACCATTAGCATTAGAAGTAACCAACATAATTTACCCCTACCCTAGGAATCAACTGTCATTATCACCACCCCTATTAAACCCCTTAGCACCTGCGACCACCATCATCAACAAAACCTAACGTCATTGCCACCAACCCAACCAACCCACCACCACAAATATTGCTTAATCCCATTTTCCAGCACCAAAATAATTTCCCTCCGTCTTATATTATTTAGATTTCCTCTCATAGTCATTACCTCTCGTGCACTTGGGCCACTAATCTTTGGTAGTGGCAAGTGGTAATGAACACATAATGCTGGATCAAATTAAAGTACTTGTTTAGACCTTTTTGCTTTTTATCACGTATTTGTAGATTTTCCTACTGGACCTCATGCTCCAACTATAAGTCTTCATTCATCTAATGAAAACTCTATTACTACCATGAGATGCAATCTGCTTTAGTGTCAGAATGGCTTAGATGGTAGTGGATACCGGATGACTGTAAAGGGGATAGTGGAGGTCTGGTGATGGTGAGGGTGTGATAGTTATGGTGGTGGTGTTAGGTATGGCCGATGGTGATGACATGGGATTCAGTGGTGCGGGTTTGGTAAAAATTTGTGGATGAGTTTTTCTAGTTTATTTTATCTATGCCCTTGCTTTTTAATGTTTATAGATCACGTCTTCTACATGGGAGGATTTTCAACCGAAAAACGAGAGGAAACTTGGTAAAAGTACCTTTCAAACTCGTAAAATTCAAAATTGTGCTTCTTCCATAACTTTGAAATCTAAAGAGATGACAGACAGGGGGCTAAGTAGCATAATAAGCCTACTTGTTAGCAATAAAAAGGCAATTCTATAATCTCTTTCACCTAGCTACATGGACCCGTGCAAATGTACGGGTTGGGATGCAATTTGGTTTTGTCGTCAATGATATATTTTAGCATAGTTACACTTTAAATTTGAAAAAAACAACAACCAAGAGAATGAGTTTGGCTGAGGTAATGCACATATACATGATCAAATCACTCGGGTATTTATATTTCTTAAACAAATTTTCTCACTAATTATGAATTTTAGAATCTTATTAATGATAACTATGTCAAATAGTGTAAAATTTATCTCATTTTGGTACAATATGATGCTAATTGATTATACCAATCTATCTAAAACTATTGTCAAGGTAAAAAATATTTCTAATTTTTCACCAATATGCTGATTTTCTATTCCTTTCTATCCTTTTTCAACATTTTTGTGTATTGCAATCTAGTGAAGAATCTTTTCACATCCATATTCGGATCGCCTAATATACTATGAGGCTAGACTCACACTAATTTTAAGAAATTCACACTCAAACTAATGTTGAGCTGATAAGATGCATGAAATCTTGGATGAGATTATTGAAATTTGTGACCTAGATTTACTGAAGATTGTAGTTTTATGAAATGTTTAAAAAAAAAATCATTGAAGTATCATCTATGCATAATATAAATGTGTGTATGTAATTTTCTAGCATCCATCTACCAAGATGAACAACATATATAAAGGCACTCATTATGAAGGTTCTTGCAAGTGTATACATTCCATTGATAATTATATTACTTATGGTTATGTTTTTTTTTTTATAAGAGAACATGTATTAAATTTGTCACGACCCGAACCCACAGTTGGGCTCGTGAGTTGTGCCTGACCGGCCGCATGCCCATTGGACTCTCAGCAAAGGCTTTGTCATGCCTTACTCGCTAAAACCAATACAAATTGCATAGGAAACCAAAACCACGATACCATGTAAAATCTGCTTTTTGAATGGGTCACTAAAATCCTTCTAATCTGTAGATAAAATTGGCGCAATTAGTCAAATGTTGTTTTAGTACAATGCGTTCAATTCCCTTGGATAACCCCTACTATTATTATGTTATAGGTAAAATCTGGGTCAATTAGTCAAATGTTATTTTAGTACAATGCATTCAATTCCCTTAGCTGACCCTACTATGATGTAATAGTAAAAGTTTCAATTAGAGTAATTATTTTGGTGAGAATAATAGGTTATTTATATAAAAAAATAGATAAAATTCAAAAACAAAATGAAATTATGTATTCTCTTTTAATAAGGCTTCTGCATAACTTTGAAACTCAGAAAGCTTAATAATAATTTGCTCAACAAAAATGCAATTTGGATTCTCTTTTAATTGTCTAGTGGTTAAAGTTAGGCCTAAGTTTTAACTAGAATGATCCTCACATTTCAAAGTTGTGATGGTACGACATCGTAACAAGTGAACTAGATTACATAATTAAGCTAACTTTAAACTTGCAGGTACTATTCCCGCAACGATTTTCAACATATCTACACTGCAAATGCTGTCAGTTGTATCCAATCAACTCTCGGGAATATTGCCGTTGTATGCAGGCCATCAGCTAGCCAATCTCAAAGAGCTTTCTCTTGGAAGTAATAGCTTGACTGGAAACTTACCCGACTCAATTTCAAATGCTTCAAAACTCGCTAGGCTAGACCTAATGTATAACGATTTCAGTGGTATAGTCCCTAACTCACTTGGTAATCTGGGACTCCTGGAGCACCTTAATCTGGGGGACAACAATTTCATCGGTGAACCATCATCTCCAGAATTGAGTTTCATCACTTCCTTGTCAAACTGCAAGAAACTAAGAGTCTTGGCGATTAGCGATAATCCTATAGCTGGCACCCTTCCCGTTTCTATTGGAAATTTATCCGCTTCTCTCCAAAAGATTTTTGCATACAGATGTAGAATAAGAGGAACCATTCCTAATGAGATTGGTAACTTGAGTGGTTTGATTCTATTAAGTCTCTATGGAAATGACTTGAGTGGATCCATTCCAAATACCATCAAAGGGTTGCAGAAGCTTCAAGTGATAGTCGTTTACGATAATAAGCTGCGAGGGTCCATTCCAAATGAGCTTTGTCAACTCCCTAATTTGAGTGGCTTAAACTTGCGTTACAACCAACTTTCCAGTTCGGTGCCAGCATGCTTATCGAACATCAGTTCTCTAAGATACTTTCTTCTACGTTCCAACAAATTAACTTCTAGGATACCGGCAAGCTTTGGAAACCTTAAGTATTTACTACAATTCGATGCATCCTTGAATTCTTTACATGGTAGTCTACCTTTTGAAATTGGGAATCTTAAGGTTGTTACACTATTAGATCTATCGTATAATAATTTTTCTGGTGATATCCCTGGCAGCATTGGAGATCTGCAGAATTTGGTCAAACTTTCTTTGGAACATAACGATTTAATGGGGAATATTCCGGAGACATTTCGATCTTTAGTGAGTTTGGAAACATTGGACTTGTCTCACAACCACCTCTCAGGCGTAATTGCCAAGTCTTTAGAAGAACTCTTGTATCTCAAATACTTCAATGTGTCTTACAATAATTTACATGGAGAAATCCCAAGTGGTGGACCATTTGGAAACTTTACAGGCCAATCTTTCCTGCCAAATGAAGCTTTATGTGGTGCCACTCAATTTGGTGTTCCTCCATGCAAAACCAATTCTATTGGTCGATCAAAAACAATTAGAAAGGTGGTGATTATATGTACTTCATCTGCAATTTCTTCCATCGTGCTTCTCTTCACATTTGTACTTTTGTGGATAAGATGCCAAAAGAGAAAGAGACTTCCAATCGAAATTAATCTACAGCCAGTGGCAGAACATCGTAGAATCACTCACCTAGAAATACTAGAAGCAACTGATGGGTTTGATGAAAGCAATTTACTTGGTAATGGAAGTTTTGGATCAGTATACAAAGGAGTACTTTCTGATGGGATGGTTGTGGCCATAAAGATATTCAAATTGCAACAAGAAAGAGCACTCAAAAGCTTTCACGTGGAGTGTGAAATAATTCGCAATGTTCGTCATAGAAATCTCATCAAAATCCTCACAAGTTGCTCGAACCTTGATTTCAAAGCCTTAATACTTGAATATATGCCGAATGGGAGCTTAGAGAAATGGTTATATTCTTACAGTTATGTCCTAGATATATTGCAAAGGTTGGACATTATGATTGATCTGGCTTGTGCATTAGACTATCTGCATCATGGTTGTGCACCACCTATAGTTCACTGTGACCTGAAGCCTAGCAATATCTTGCTCGACGAAAATATGATCGGGCACCTAAGTGACTTTGGAATCACAAAGCTGTTAAATGAGGAAGAGCTGGTGGCATATACTATGACCCTTGGAACCATTGGATATATAGCACCAGGTGATACACATTGCTTTTCAATTTCATCCACTCAAAGAAAAACTAACTAGACTTTTGTTTCCAATTCTATCGTATTTCCTTATTATTCTCTTCATTCTTTTGATAAGTTATCATATGTAGAATATGGGTTGGGAGGATCAGTATCCAGAAGCTGTGATGTTTACAGCTATGGAATTATGCTGATGGAGACGTTTACTGGGAAGAAGCCCACCGATGAAATGTTTGCGGGACATATGACCCTGAAGTGCTGGGTAAAGGAGTTGCTTCCAAGTGCAGTAATTCAGTTAATAGATAGGAATCTGCTGAGGCAAGAGAGTGAAAATTCATTGGCGGATGTGGACTGTGTATCATCCATATTGATGTTGGCTGTGGACTGTGTTGCTGAATCACCAGAGCAAAGAATCGACATGAAAGAAGTCTTGGCAACACTAACGAAAATCAAAGGTAACTATCTTAGAGGGAGCTGCTAGATAAAAATATCGAGGGTGCACCGCAATAAGCAATGTGATGATGTAATAAATCTCCAGAGGACACCAGGAAGGCTACCAGTGCTAGATAAAAGCATCGAGGGTTCACTTGATAGTAATAATAATAGAATGCCAATGCTATTACTGCTACTGCTACTTGATAGGGATCCTTTTCATTAGCGTCATTCATTTCTTTTCTTGCAAAACATTAGAAATTTGGAAACTCTTTAAGGACACTTTTTGACTGTAATTCCTAACTCAAGCGTGTCCAAAGCCTTCATTTAGATATAAAAGATACGTAATAAGTTGGATAATCGTACTGCCTCAACATTAGTAATAAGTTGGATAATCGTACTAACTCAAGCGTGTCCAAAGCCTTCAAAGAATAATTCATGTCATTGACGTTTAACAAATTCAGCTGATCCATACGAAGTGAGATTCGGACTTAACAATGCCTAAACAGTTATATCTTGGCAACAATAACTTGACAGGTATGAAATTGCTCGTCTCTGCGGGTTTTCTTTTTCTATAGATATAGTTCCTAGTTACTGACTTTACAGTATAGGTTGGATACTCAGCAGTTGTCCCGACGTGAAATTGGCCGCTAAAGGCCTCATTTTTTGTTAACAAATATAAGTGATTGCATCTCTATGTAGTATTTTCAAAGCTAGAGGTGATTTCGTTGCGTAAAAAGGCATTCACTTGATACATACCAACAGAGATTGGGAATATTACAATGCTCAATTAGTTACATGTTGAATATAACTTGACAGGTATGGGAACTGATTTCGCTTGTCATATAGATTTCTCAGCCTACAATTAAATTCTCCGTGCCTTAAGTGTCTTCAAATCAGAAATGTAAAAATTTGATATTTCCTCCAAGGAAACAAGGTTAGGAAGACACAAGTAAGAGAAAATTAAATCAGACAAACAAAAGAAGAAAATTTCTTGCTTGTTGGTCGCTATGCCCTATCTTCAGCTTTTTCCTGTCATTTCATTTTGCCTCGTGTGCTTGGCTGTGTGTAAGTAGCAATATGTTTGCCATGGCTTCATGTTCTATTCTCACACCATGACAATGAACAAAAAATTAAAGATAGCAAGAACCATTGATATTCTAATCTCACACAAGAATTAGTATGACAAAAATGAACAATGGGATGTGATGCACGTAAATCAGGTGCCAGGAGTGCCGTTATTTACCAAATAAAGATAGCAAGAACCATTGATATTCTTATGCTGCAACAAGGAGAAGCCTGGACTTTTTTTGTGATGGGGTAGCCTGCAAAAGCTCCAGGAAAGGCTCGTTAATTAAGTCATTTGTTCTATTTTGTTGGATGAAACATTGTAGTCCACAAAAAATTCTTAACTAGGCTTATTATGCGCTTAAAAAAGGATTTTCAGGGAGGAATATGGATTCGCAATAAACAGATGAACAAATGTATCCAGTGAGAGCATGTCGATCCCACATTGGAAGAAATCATAACGTGCCGTGTGATGGACAATGCGTTGTTGTGGGATGGAAGATAAGTGGATTGTGGGATGACACTTGAAGGAACAAGCTAATCATTCTGTAATTTTAATACCTCTAAATGCAAAGTCAGAGACAAAAGAATTAGTGTAGTACGTCTTTGTTAATGTCGAAGAACACTGAGTTGAAAGTAGTTCAATTCAATATAGTCAAACTGATTTTTGTCATCATTGCTATACAACATTCTTGTGGATTCCCAATGACTGCACTGCATGTCTTACCCGAAACTGTATTCAGCTTTTCCAGGCATAATACCACAAGCAGTTGTTAAGCTGGAGTAATTAGCTTTACAGGTAGCACTCCAGCAGATCCATAAGTCGTCAACACTACGAACAGTTGGACTTGCAGGCAATCACTCTGCAGTTATGGAATGGTGTCAATTGCAGCCGCCCCCACAAAAGAGTTGCAGCTTTGAATCTTGGAAACAGGAGACTAGAAGGCAGCATTCCTCCAAACACCGGAAATCTCTCCTTCCTTGTTTCCCTCAACCTTAGCAACAACAGTTTTCGTGGCCATCTGCCCCATGAGTTGGATGTCTTGCAGCGACTAGAAGGTATTAAATTGACTGACAATGGTTGCTATGGCCAACTTCCAGCAAGTCTATACAAATATACAATGCTTTAGTTGATGCCATTGACATTTAACAATTTCGGTGGACCGATGCCAAGAGAGGTCGGGGATCTAACATTGCTCATGCGGCTATACCAAAATAGTTTTTTCCTTTTGGTTCTATATAGTTACTTATAAGTCTTTTTTAGTCCAACTTTACACTAATGGTTGGATCCTCTGCAGTTATGCAGAGGTGAAGTCGGCTGCCAAATTTGCTAAAACTTCGACTTACACACTTATTAGCCTGCAATTCAATTTTCGTGCTTTATTTGATGTTTACGAAGGAAACAAAGTTAGGAATAAATAAGTGAAAGGAATTAAAACAGACAAATAAAAGAAGAAATCTCACTTACTTGGTAGTTGCTAAGGCAAAACTCTTCAAGACAGAAGTTTAATGCCATATTTTCAGCATTTTCCTAGCATGTCCAAGTTATGGTTCATTCATTCTCCTTCCTCTTTTACTCTGAAAGCATTCATGGCTTCAGCAACAGTAGAAGCTCTGGTAAGTGGCAGATATTTCATTAGTAATAAAAGCTAGATGAGATTAACAAAATAATTAGGTCAACAACGAGCCATGGGAATTGATGTGCCTAAACCTTCTGCCAAGGTGAAGCTGGACAGAGATAGTGAGCAACACTAATATCATTTTGCATTAACTAGGAGAAAGGTTTAATCTTTCAAGATTAGTTGAAAAGAATGAGGATGCTTAAGCTGTTAGAGA
>JAVXUO010001705.1:0-32500 GCA_033065855.1 Escallonia rubra
TCCCCCTCTCTCTCTCTTTCTCTCTCTCTCTCTCTCACACACACACACACACGAAGCCAAGTAAGCAGCGCCGCAAGCGCGCCCCTGCCCCATCACGGTCACCGCCCAGGCTGATGCCGCCTCCATCACCGCCGAGCAGACCTGCTCCATCTTCGAGCAAAAGCCCGTCTCCCTCTCCTCCGAGTTCACTGCAGATCCAATCACAGCACTCACGGCTTGCCTCCTCGCTCGAACAGCTCCTCGCCGAGCTTGCCCAGCTCCAGGCCGACAAGCACCAAGGCCATCTCCAATCGGTAATCCATGACAACGGTGTTTGTGTCAAATCTGGTTCAGATCCTTGCCTTCCAGTTCAGATCCGATTGATCGCCGAAGATGTCCGAGGTGGACGAGGAGTCCAAGCAGGAGTCTTACACCGTGGTTCGCGACGGTCCGGCGAGTGCCCCATCGTCAACCGCAACCTCAACCCAAAAACGGTGGCCACAAAATCTGCGGGGAGAGCTTGAAACGTCCGGAGCAGCTGACCCTACTTGATCGCATCTTTTTTTGTTACAGCCTTACAGGCATAACACCCCTTATATGTAATATTTTAACGCTCGAGTTGTATCCGTAGCCCAAAAATACATTTGTTGGGTCCTACCTAATAGAGATTGGGAATATAGCAATACTCAAGGAACTTCGTCTTGAATAAAACAGCTTGCACCGGTATGAAAATGAGTCGCTTGTCATTTAAATTCCTTAACCTAAAATTATATCTCGTTATTTTCAAGTTGAATAAAGCAACTTGGCAAGTTTGAAAATCAACTTTACCTACAATTAACCAACGATTATATCTCGTTGTTTATCAAGTTGATCAATAAAATAACTTAACAGGTATGAAAATCAGAAAAAAACTTTCAATATGTTAACGTTTATCAAGTTGTGAAACTCTCTGACTTATCAGGTTGTGTAGTATGTGCATTGGAGTGACTTGTGTTTTCTCTCTTTGTTATGGGTCTCCAATTTAGCAAATTACAGAAATCTACATGACTAGATCTGGATGTTGAAGGAAGATTTTCTGAAATTTGCCTTAGTGTGGATCAAACTGAAAGGGGGTCAAATGGGATATTACGGATCCATTCCTACTGCAAAAATTATACGGACAATTTTAGCGCGATTCATTACTTTCTTGAGACAAATTTTTGCTCTTTAACGCTTTTCGCTAATAAGTTCTTATTTGCAAATTGCTGATGGTATATCCATGCCTTCATTACAATGTGAAAAGGACTTTCTTCATCACTACAAGTTCTTGTTTGCAAATTGGGAAAAAAATTTAAAAGTAAGAAGGAGCACTTGTACTTATCATAACTATGAACTGCACATACAATGGTGACATGACCATAAATGTCATGTCATTATGATATAAGATACTGGTTCTGGTTCAGTAACTCAGATAAGACCTAAATCGATTATATTTAACTATTTCTGTATCAATATGTTTGAGCATCAATATACTTCGGTAGAGTTAAGGTTGGAATTGTAAATTTCTGTGTGTCTTAAAGTGGCAAGAGGTACCAGACTTCCGCAAGTCAACGCGGCAGTCAAGTCCTCACCAAAGTTTGTTGAGTCTATTTGTGCCTAATGCAAGTCTATGTTGAGTCAAGTCTATGCGGTAGTCAAGTCCTCACCTAAGTTTGTGCCTCATAATGCAAGTCTACCATGAGTCGAGTCTATGCAAGTCAAGTTTCCGCAAATATGAGTTGCCAAACAGATTCACTGGCACCGTCCCACCATCGTAATAGAATATCTCAAAGCTTAAGAGACTGAATTTTTTTATGTATAATTTTCTCCAAAGAAAGATTCTAGACGAGGTTGGCATTCTCATCGCTCTTCGGGTGTATTTCGTATACACAAGATATTTTCTTGATACGTTTCTAACTTTTTGGATAGACAACTTGCTCACCTAGGCTGTAGGAATCTTCCTTCAACTCCATGTATAGTGACAATTAATTGTCGCTATATATTAAATCGACATTTCTTCTAACACTTTTAACAACAATTATTATCAGCATTTTTTTAACGTCACTAAATAAAAGTCACTAGAGACAATTGATTGTCGCTATATAAGGAGTAGGAGGAAGATTCCTCTAACAGGGGTAGCAGCCAAAATTTTCTCTAGCAGTAATCTATGTCCTCACCGCAGTTTGTGGCTTTAATGCAAGTCTACCATGAGTCTGATCGAGTCTTGGGCCCTTTGTGCAGAAAGGATATAAATAGTAAAGAGGATCCTGTCAAACATATTTCATGTTAAAGATAACTGAGTGCTTTGCCAGGCATGTCATTTTACTTCCATAAGGTGAGATTTTCTTGCTCCCCATTTGCTATGGCAGCAGTCGTAATTTTGGCTCTAATCATGAGTTTCTCGACGGTAAGTGCGGTAACCAATATCACCACCGATGAGCATGCACTTCTTTCCCTAAAAGCCCCTATTACCGGCTGGTCCTCCTCTGTCACACATGTTTGTAACTGGACTAGGGTCATTTGCAATCGCCACGGAAGAGTTGCCGCCTTGAACCTATCAAATACGGGGCTGCTAGGCTCTATTCCTCCAAGCATGGGAAATCTCTCGTTCCTCGTTTCTCTTGACCTCAGCAACAACAGTTTCTCTGGCGGTATCCCCAAGGAAATGGCTCATTTGCGCCGAATCAAAGAAATCAACTTGAGTTTCAACAACTTCAGCGGAGGGCTTCCCACGTGGGTAAATGAGTTGCCTAACCTTGAAAACCTCTTTCTTGCATATAACAACTTTACAGGCACCATCCCACCATCCTTATGGAATATCTCAAAGCTGAAGAGTGTTGGTTTGAGCTATAATTCTCTACAGGGAAGGATTCCGGAAGAGATTGGCAGTCTCCTTAATCTAAAACTGCTTTCCGTATCTGGCAATGAGTTAAATGGCCAAATTCCATCGAGTCTTGGCAAATGTCCAAAACTTCAAGTGTTGTCATTGTCACTCAACCAATTCACTGGACTGATACCAAGAGAGATTGGGGACCTAAAGTTGCTTAAGGAGTTGTATCTCGGTTCTAACGTCTTGACTGGTATGATGTACAGTTATCGTAATCTCTTTTGGCCTAAATGCGATTTCAACTTTGATCGAAATTCTCAACAATTTGATTCTTGACTTACAGATTGTGTTTTTAAATCCTGAAATTTATGCTGGGTGGAAAATAACCACAAACCCATGACCCTTAAGCTTTCTCTTTTTGATGCTTACGAGTTGTACTTTTTGATAAACCGTGACATCTTTTTTGTTATCAATCAATAGATGCATGGTTTTGGTTGCCAAAGTTGAAATTTCTGTCAGGGTTCAAGATTTCCAAGAGGCTTACTGTTTTTGCCATTTTGATTACCAAATCTAGAACTGAAAACTATTTTCTGTACAATTTTTAGCTGTTATAATTACGGCTTAAAAATGGAAACCCGAGCTTACTATATTTTTGACCTTTTCTGCAGGCGCCATTCCGTCTTCTCTATGTAACTTATCGAAGCTTGAGTACTTCAATTTGCAAGATAATTATCTACAAGGAAACATTCCACTAGACATCGGGAATCTTCAAAACTTGAAGCAGTTTGGCATAGAAGATAACAACATAACAGGCGTCATTCCATCAACATTTTACAACATCTCGACACTTAGTAGCGTTGAGTTTAGTAAAAATAATCTGTCTGGCAGTCTTCTTGCCAATATGTGCAGTCATATGCGAGAGCTCCAAATGATTTTTCTTGGTGAAAACAATCTGTATGGCCGAATTCCATCTGGTATATCGGGATGTTCCAAGCTTCAACTTCTGGAGTTGTCTGACAACAAATTTACTGGACCTATACCAAGAGAGATTGGGAATTTAACTATGCTTAAGGCGCTACATCTTAATGGAAACCACTTGACAGGTATGGATATGCTACAACTTTTGTTTTTCCACGATCAGGCAAGTCTTAATGCTTAAAATAATTGTCAAAGATACACAAGGAAAGCCGTAAATTGTTTATGTTACCAAATCTATAGGATATAATCTTAAAAAAGATTAAAAAAAAAAAAACTTTACGCTTATATGTTTATTTTCAATGTGCAGATGTTAGAATTAATTTGCGGACTTATTACTATATAACAATATGCAACTTAGGGCTGCAAGGTGTTGAATAATGAATTGTGAATCTTTGAAAAATGTACAAGATATACCGCTAGTTACAAAACATATTTAGCAACAAATCTACCAAAAGGGAAATCCGGCATATATTGTATACTTGTTAGGCTTATCATGCTATTTCACTCCTGTTCTTTGAGTTAACTAGTTATCAAGCCCACCATCTATTAAATTTATTTAGCAAGCCCTTTTTCAAATTTTACCAATTTAAGAAGTACTTATGCATGTATTTTGTCCATTTAACAGTCAAAAAGAGCCTCGTGCTTTACATGAAATGAAATACAAATGGCATAAGTAGAACTGTAGAAGCATACTAGAACAATTTATCCAAAAAATTTCCTCTCTTTCGAATTTTCTTTGTTTTCTTCTCGTTCCTAATAACTTGTATATCAAAATCTTGTAAAAGTTAAATACCAACATTACCAATCATAATAAACCGCCAGTCATTTTAGTGACATCCACCAAATCCCTAAACACGACCATCACCGCAATCAATCAAACTCATTACGATCCATAGACATCGTCAACAAAACCAACTCCATCAACACATGTAAACACCATCAACTAAGCCCAACCCATTAACGCCCATAAGTACCACTAACCAAATCCACCCCATAACAACCTGTATCGACCCCATCACCGCCCCTAAACACCATTGACCAAATCCGCCCCATCACTACACTCTTACGCACCCCATAACCACCCCTAAACATCGTCAACCAAACACATGTGGTCATCCTCAAAAGACCATTATTTAAGCCCACCCCATTACAAACTTCACATACCCATCACCCTCTAAAGACCCTCGAACAATCCTACCCAATCACCACCCACAAATGTGATTGACCAATCACATTACCACGTTTGTAACCACCACGACAATCAAACCCAACACCAACTGTTGCACCCGTCGAACCCACAACCATTAGCATTAGAAGTAACCAACATAATTTACCCCTACCCTAGGAATCAACTGTCATTATCACCACCCCTATTAAACCCCTTAGCACCTGCGACCACCATCATCAACAAAACCTAACGTCATTGCCACCAACCCAACCAACCCACCACCACAAATATTGCTTAATCCCATTTTCCAGCACCAAAATAATTTCCCTCCGTCTTATATTATTTAGATTTCCTCTCATAGTCATTACCTCTCGTGCACTTGGGCCACTAATCTTTGGTAGTGGCAAGTGGTAATGAACACATAATGCTGGATCAAATTAAAGTACTTGTTTAGACCTTTTTGCTTTTTATCACGTATTTGTAGATTTTCCTACTGGACCTCATGCTCCAACTATAAGTCTTCATTCATCTAATGAAAACTCTACTACTACCATGAGATGCAATCTGCTTTAGTGTCAGAATGGCTTAGATGGTAGTGGATACCGGATGACTGTAAAGGGGATAGTGGAGGTCTGGTGATGGTGAGGGTGTGATAGTTATGGTGGTGGTGTTAGGTATGGCCGATGGTGATGACATGGGATTCAGTGGTGCGGGTTTGGTAAAAATTTGTGGATGAGTTTTTCTAGTTTATTTTATCTATGCCCTTGCTTTTTAATGTTTATAGATCACGTCTTCTACATGGGAGGATTTTCAACCGAAAAACGAGAGGAAACTTGGTAAAAGTACCTTTCAAACTCGTAAAATTCAAAATTGTGCTTCTTCCATAACTTTGAAATCTAAAGAGATGACAGACAGGGGGCTAAGTAGCATAATAAGCCTACTTGTTAGCAATAAAAAGGCAATTCTATAATCTCTTTCACCTAGCTACATGGACCCGTGCAAATGTACGGGTTGGGATGCAATTTGGTTTTGTCGTCAATGATATATTTTAGCATAGTTACACTTTAAATTCTAAAAAAACAACAACCAAGAGAATGAGTTTGGCTGAGGTAATGCACATATACATGATCAAATCACTCGGGTATTTATATTTCTTAAACAAATTTTCTCACTAATTATGAATTTTAGAATCTTATTAATGACAACTATGTCAAATAGTGTAAAATTTATCTCATTTTGGTACAATATGATGCTAATTGATTATACCAATCTATCTAAAACTATTGTCAAGGTAAAAAATATTTCTAATTTTTCACCAATATGCTGATTTTCTATTCCTTTCTATCCTTTTTCAACATTTTTGTGTATTGCAATCTAGTGAAGAATCTTTTCACATCCATATTCGGATCGCCTAATATACTATGAGGCTAGACTCACACTAATTTTAAGAAATTCACACTCAAACTAATGTTGAGCTGATAAGATGCATGAAATCTTGGATGAGATTATTGAAATTTGTGACCTAGATTTACTGAAGATTTTAGTTTTATGAAATGTTTAAAAAAAAAAAATCATTGAAGTATCATCTATGCATAATATAAATGTGTGTATGTAATTTTCTAGCATCCATCTACCAAGATGAACAACATATATAAAGGCACTCATTATGAAGGTTCTTGCAAGTGTATACATTCCATTGATAATTATATTACTTATGGTTATGTTTTTTTTTTTATAAGAGAACATGTATTAAATTTGTCACGACCCGAACCCACAGTTGGGCTCGTGAGTTGTGCCTGACTGGCCGCATGCCCATTGGACTCTCAGCAAAGGCTTTGTCATGCCTTACTCGCTAAAACCAATACAAATTGCATAGGAAACCAAAACCACGATACCATGTAAAATCTGCTTTTTGAATGGGTCACTAAAATCCTTCTAATCTGTAGATAAAATTGGCGCAATTAGTCAAATGTTGTTTTAGTACAATGCGTTCAATTCCCTTGGATAACCCCTACTATTATTATGTTATAGGTAAAATCTGGGTCAATTAGTCAAATGTTATTTTAGTACAATGCATTCAATTCCCTTAGCTGACCCTACTATGATGTAATAGTAAAAGTTTCAATTAGAGTAATTATTTTGGTGAGAATAATAGGTTATTTATATAAAAAAAATAGATAAAATTCAAAAACAAAATGAAATTATGTATTCTCTTTTAATAAGGCTTCTGCATAACTTTGAAACTCAGAAAGCTTAATAATAATTTGCTCAACAAAAATGCAATTTGGATTCTCTTTTAATTGTCTAGTGGTTAAAGTTAGGCCTAAGTTTTAACTAGAATGATCCTCACATTTCAAAGTTGTGATGGTACGACATCGTAACAAGTGAACTAGATTACATAATTAAGCTAACTTTAAACTTGCAGGTACTATTCCCGCAACGATTTTCAACATATCTACACTGCAAATGCTGTCAGTTGTATCCAATCAACTCTCGGGAATATTGCCGTTGTATGCAGGCCATCAGCTAGCCAATCTCAAAGAGCTTTCTCTTGGAAGTAATAGCTTGACTGGAAACTTACCCGACTCAATTTCAAATGCTTCAAAACTCGCTAGGCTAGACCTAATGTATAACGATTTCAGTGGTATAGTCCCTAACTCACTTGGTAATCTGGGACTCCTGGAGCACCTTAATCTGGGGGACAACAATTTCATCGGTGAACCATCATCTCCAGAATTGAGTTTCATCACTTCCTTGTCAAACTGCAAGAAACTAAGAGTCTTGGCGATTAGCGATAATCCTATAGCTGGCACCCTTCCCGTTTCTATTGGAAATTTATCCGCTTCTCTCCAAAAGATTTTTGCATACAGATGTAGAATAAGAGGAACCATTCCTAATGAGATTGGTAACTTGAGTGGTTTGATTCTATTAAGTCTCTATGGAAATGACTTGAGTGGATCCATTCCAAATACCATCAAAGGGTTGCAGAAGCTTCAAGTGATAGTCGTTTACGATAATAAGCTGCGAGGGTCCATTCCAAATGAGCTTTGTCAACTCCCTAATTTGAGTGGCTTAAACTTGCGTTACAACCAACTTTCCAGTTCGGTGCCAGCATGCTTATCGAACATCAGTTCTCTAAGATACCTTCTTCTACGTTCCAACAAATTAACTTCTAGGATACCGGCAAGCTTTGGAAACCTTAAGTATTTACTACAATTCGATGCATCCTTGAATTCTTTACATGGTAGTCTACCTTTTGAAATTGGGAATCTTAAGGTTGTTACACTATTAGATCTATCGTATAATAATTTTTCTGGTGATATCCCTGGCAGCATTGGAGATCTGCAGAATTTGGTCAAACTTTCTTTGGAACATAACGATTTAATGGGGAATATTCCGGAGACATTTCGATCTTTAGTGAGTTTGGAAACATTGGACTTGTCTCACAACCACCTCTCAGGCGTAATTGCCAAGTCTTTAGAAGAACTCTTGTATCTCAAATACTTCAATGTGTCTTACAATAATTTACATGGAGAAATCCCAAGTGGTGGACCATTTGGAAACTTTACAGGCCAATCTTTCCTGCCAAATGAAGCTTTATGTGGTGCCACTCAATTTGGTGTTCCTCCATGCAAAACCAATTCTATTGGTCGATCAAAAACAATTAGAAAGGTGGTGATTATATGTACTTCATCTGCAATTTCTTCCATCGTGCTTCTCTTCACATTTGTACTTTTGTGGATAAGATGCCAAAAGAGAAAGAGACTTCCAATCGAAATTAATCTACAGCCAGTGGCAGAACATCGTAGAATCACTCACCTAGAAATACTAGAAGCAACTGATGGGTTTGATGAAAGCAATTTACTTGGTAATGGAAGTTTTGGATCAGTATACAAAGGAGTACTTTCTGATGGGATGGTTGTGGCCATAAAGATATTCAAATTGCAACAAGAAAGAGCACTCAAAAGCTTTCACGTGGAGTGTGAAATAATTCGCAATGTTCGTCATAGAAATCTCATCAAAATCCTCACAAGTTGCTCGAACCTTGATTTCAAAGCCTTAATACTTGAATATATGCCGAATGGGAGCTTAGAGAAATGGTTATATTCTTACAGTTATGTCCTAGATATATTGCAAAGGTTGGACATTATGATTGATCTGGCTTGTGCATTAGACTATCTGCATCATGGTTGTGCACCACCTATAGTTCACTGTGACCTGAAGCCTAGCAATATCTTGCTCGACGAAAATATGATCGGGCACCTAAGTGACTTTGGAATCACAAAGCTGTTAAATGAGGAAGAGCTGGTGGCATATACTATGACCCTTGGAACCATTGGATATATAGCACCAGGTGATACACATTGCTTTTCAATTTCATCCACTCAAAGAAAAACTAACTAGACTTTTGTTTCCAATTCTATCGTATTTCCTTATTATTCTCTTCATTCTTTTGATAAGTTATCATATGTAGAATATGGGTTGGGAGGATCAGTATCCAGAAGCTGTGATGTTTACAGCTATGGAATTATGCTGATGGAGACGTTTACTGGGAAGAAGCCCACCGATGAAATGTTTGCGGGACATATGACCCTGAAGTGCTGGGTAAAGGAGTTGCTTCCAAGTGCAGTAATTCAGTTAATAGATAGGAATCTGCTGAGGCAAGAGAGTGAAAATTCATTGGCGGATGTGGACTGTGTATCATCCATATTGATGTTGGCTGTGGACTGTGTTGCTGAATCACCAGAGCAAAGAATCGACATGAAAGAAGTCTTGGCAACACTAACGAAAATCAAAGGTAACTATCTTAGAGGGAGCTGCTAGATAAAAATATCGAGGGTGCACCGCAATAAGCAATGTGATGATGTAATAAATCTCCAGAGGACACCAGGAAGGCTACCAGTGCTAGATAAAAGCATCGAGGGTTCACTTGATAGTAATATACTTGATAGGGATCCTTTTCATTAGCGTCATTCATTTCTCATTTTTCTTGCAAAACATTAGAAATTTGGAAACTCTTTAAGGACACTTTTTGACTGTAATTCCTAACTCAAGTGTGTCCAAAGCCTTCATTTAGATATAAAAGATACGTAATAAGTTGGATAATCGTACTGCCTCAACATTAGTAATAAGTTGGATAATCGTACTAACTCAAGCGTGTCCAAAGCCTTCAAAGAATAATTCATGTCATTGACGTTTAACAAATTCAGCTGATCCATACGAAGTGAGATTCGGACTTAACAATGCCTAAACAGTTATATCTTGGCAACAATAACTTGACAGGTATGAAATTGCTCGTCTCTGCGGGTTTTCTTTTTCTATAGATATAGTTCCTAGTTACTGACTTTACAGTATAGGTTGGATACTCAGCAGTTGTCCCGACGTGAAATTGGCCACTAAAGGCCTCATTTTTTGTTAACAAATATAAGTGATTGCATCTCTATGTAGTATTTTCAAAGCTAGAGGTGATTTCGTTGCGTAAAAAGGCATTCACTTGATACATACCAACAGAGATTGGGAATATTACAATGCTCAATTAGTTACATGTTGAATATAACTTGACAGGTATGGGAACTGATTTCGCTTGTCATATAGATTTCTCAGCCTACAATTAAATTCTCCGTGCCTTAAGTGTCTTCAAATCAGAAATGTAAAAATTTGATATTTCCTCCAAGGAAACAAGGTTAGGAAGACACAAGTAAGAGAAAATTAAATCAGACAAACAAAAGAAGAAAATTTCTTGCTTGTTGGTCGCTATGCCCTATCTTCAGCTTTTTCCTGTCATTTCATTTTGCCTCGTGTGCTTGGCTGTGTGTAAGTAGCAATATGTTTGCCATGGCTTCATGTTCTATTCTCACACCATGACAATGAACAAAAAATTAAAGATAGCAAGAACCATTGATATTCTAATCTCACACAAGAATTAGTATGACAAAAATGAACAATGGGATGTGATGCACGTAAATCAGGTGCCAGGAGTGCCGTTATTTACCAAATAAAGATAGCAAGAACCATTGATATTCTTATGCTGCAACAAGGAGAAGCCTGGACTTTTTTTGTGATGGGGTAGCCTGCAAAAGCTCCAGGAAAGGCTCGTTAATTAAGTCATTTGTTCTATTTTGTTGGATGAAACATTGTAGTCCACAAAAAATTCTTAACTAGGCTTATTATGCGCTTAAAAAAGGATTTTCAGGGAGGAATATGGATTCGCAATAAACAGATGAACAAATGTATCCAGTGAGAGCATGTCGATCCCACATTGGAAGAAATCATAACGTGCCGTGTGATGGACAATGCGTTGTTGTGGGATGGAAGATAAGTGGATTGTGGGATGACACTTGAAGGAACAAGCTAATCATTCTGTAATTTTAATACCTCTAAATGCAAAGTCAGAGACAAAAGAATTAGTGTAGTACGTCTTTGTTAATGTCGAAGAACACTGAGTTGAAAGTAGTTCAATTCAATATAGTCAAACTGATTTTTGTCATCATTGCTATACAACATTCTTGTGGATTCCCAATGACTGCACTGCATGTCTTACCCGAAACTGTATTCAGCTTTTCCAGGCATAATACCACAAGCAGTTGTTAAGCTGGAGTAATTAGCTTTACAGGTAGCACTCCAGCAGATCCATAAGTCGTCAACACTACGAACAGTTGGACTTGCAGGCAATCACTCTGCAGTTATGGAATGGTGTCAATTGCAGCCGCCCCCACAAAAGAGTTGCAGCTTTGAATCTTGGAAACAGGAGACTAGAAGGCAGCATTCCTCCAAACACCGGAAATCTCTCCTTCCTTGTTTCCCTCAACCTTAGCAACAACAGTTTTCGTGGCCATCTGCCCCATGAGTTGGATGTCTTGCAGCGACTAGAAGGTATTAAATTGACTGACAATGGTTGCTATGGCCAACTTCCAGCAAGTCTATACAAATATACAATGCTTTAGTTGATGCCATTGACATTTAACAATTTCGGTGGACCGATGCCAAGAGAGGTCGGGGATCTAACATTGCTCATGCGGCTATACCAAAATAGTTTTTTCCTTTTGGTTCTATATAGTTACTTATAAGTCTTTTTTAGTCCAACTTTACACTAATGGTTGGATCCTCTGCAGTTATGCAGAGGTGAAGTCGGCTGCCAAATTTGCTAAAACTTCGACTTACACACTTATTAGCCTGCAATTCAATTTTCGTGCTTTATTTGATGTTTACGAAGGAAACAAAGTTAGGAATAAATAAGTGAAAGGAATTAAAACAGACAAATAAAAGAAGAAATCTCACTTACTTGGTAGTTGCTAAGGCAAAACTCTTCAAGACAGAAGTTTAATGCCATATTTTCAGCATTTTCCTAGCATGTCCAAGTTATGGTTCATTCATTCTCCTTCCTCTTTTACTCTGAAAGCATTCATGGCTTCAGCAACAGTAGAAGCTCTGGTAAGTGGCAGATAGTTCATTAGTAATAAAAGCTAGATGAGATTAACAAAATAATTAGGTCAACAACGAGCCATGGGAATTGATGTGCCTAAACCTTCTGCCAAGGTGAAGCTGGACAGAGATAGTGAGCAACACTAATATCATTTTGCATTAACTAGGAGAAAGGTTTAATCTTTCAAGATTAGTTAAAAGGAATGAGGATGCTTAAGCTGTTAGAGAATGGACCCAACAATGTTATCATGCTTAATACTCCCCCTCATGTGCAAGCCCCCGATTGCACGTGGAGAGACAAATCAAGATGCACCATTACCAAGTGCACAAATAATCAGAATGCAAATTGCATTATTATAACCAAATATGCAAGCGGAAAGAATTGAACCTAATATCTTACCAAACCGGAGCTCTGATACCATGTATGAACAAATGAATACTGAGTACTTTTTCATTCACTTTTCTTTCGTATACATTCTGACTTCACATATATACATGAGCTTTACACATTTGGATCTTTGTTTAAATTATTCTATCTTCTTATTTTGAATGTGAGTGCTATCACATTTGATTATCTTTACATGTGATCCAATAGAGAGAATCCTGCATTTTCTGGCGATCAGGTAGCCCACAAAAGCTCCAGGAGACAGGCTCTTTGATCACATTTTTTGTTCCAATGCATTGGATGCAGACCAATAAATTACAATTCATCCCCAACGATAGTACTGCGATGTTTGAACCTGCACTCCGCTGTTTGCAGGTATAATACCAGAAGTGGTTGGTAACCTCTTAAATTTAGGTAATATAAACTTGGGAGCAAATAATTTTGGAGGTGATTTTCCACCAACATTCTTTAATTTATCTACACTACAAGGATTTGGACTTGCAGGCAATCACTCTTTAGGAGTGCTGCCGTCCTTAGTAGGCCAGACACTACCCAGGTCTTGAACAACTCTTACTTGGATGAGATAAATAATAAGTTCACTGGAAGTTTACCTGAGTCTATCGCAAATGCGTGATACGATAATGGAGGTTATAGATGCCAATTTTCTAGGGCAAGAGGGACAACACTACTCTGCAAAGCTGGAGTGTGTATCTTCAGTGATTGTGTTAGCATTGGGTATTCTGCAGAATTACCGGACCAGAGGATCAAAACGACGTACTGGAAAAGCTCAAAAAGATTCGAGCTAAGGTCATATCTAATCTTGAAACAACTGAAAGTAAAAAAGTATCACAGCTACACTAAAGAAAACAGTAATTACATTTGAAAGTTTCTGCAATTCGATTTTGCTTATCAGGCTCATTGGCAGGCGGCAGCATAAGCTAGTTCATCTTTACAAAATTCACATTTGAAAAGACTATCATGACACCCTTGGCTTTTCTGCTGCAGCTTACTCAGATTTTTCCTGTTTCATCATTCTCTCCAGTGCGACACAACAGCCAAATTGTGCAAAACATTCTCCAATGAAAAATTTCTTATGAGTTTTTATGATCTTGCAAGTGATGCAGTACTGCCATCCTGAAAAACAAACAAGGCTCAGAATTTTGTAGGAATTAATTTTCTTTCTATCAAGATTAGTCCGATGGTCTGCACCAACTGATATAAATGTGTGTAACAAGTCTCTAAGTCCATAAATGTTCAAAATGAATGGATTCATACTTTCTCCATAAGAACTTTTAGCTATTTAACATGACAGTTTGCTTTCAACAACATGAATCAGCGGATTTAAGAGCTTAATTTTGTACGAAACGAGATGACATCGCTGTTGAGGTTATTCAAAGTCCACACCACCAAGGACTTCAATCACACAAGGAATTCATCAAAATATATAGGGGTAGATACAGTGGCGGAACCAGGATTTCATTCCAGGAGGGGCTAAAAATATATCGAAGGAGATAAATATTTTTATAAGTAAAATAGCACACAAAAATAAAGTGCACTTTTCGATAATATACAAAACATACTAAAAAGCATCTAAAAGCATGAACACAACCTAAAATTTTGAACTGCAGGAGGTGAGATCTTGTTGCTTAGTAATGAGAAAGTTTTTGGTTGCATGTGCATTTGAAAGTATAACATTTATTTCTTGAAAAATGGTATGTCTAGTTTCTGCAATCCTTGCACACCAGGGGGTTTCTTTCTCGATAGGAAATAGAATAGGAGACCCTATTTTTCTTCTTTTGATTTGTAATGGAGGTAGTTCGCAGATTATGGTTACTTGGAGGGCTTCTCTGCCCTCTTTATTGGCTTTTTTTTGGGGTTCGGGGGGGTGCAGGTGGGTGCTGCGGTTACACCTTAGTAGGGGGTCGAAGATTACTACTAGAGTTTCATATAATTAGGCATTTGTGAAGAGATGTAGTGGAAGGAGGGCAGCTTTTCGTAACTCATTTGTTTTGTTTTACTATACCCTGCTTGTATAAATGGTTACTAGTCCTCTTTTTTAGGGCTTTATTTGTTGTAAACTTGTTGTGATAAAACATATGGCATGGAATACATGGCAGCATTTGACTGAAAATATTTGAGTTGGCTCAAGCAAAGTGCTAAATAAATGTGCCTAATACTTTGGCTGAATTGAGTTTGACTTCTGTTGTGCGCTTGTACGATCTAACAGAACATAATCTTTGCTTGCAACATCATGACATTATATCATCATGAAGCAACTTGATGGCATTGCTGAGATAGAATGAAATGTGAATCTTCAAAATTTAGCCTGCTTGGACATTTGGTCTTAGGTTGCATATTCAAAAGTTTTTGTGGTGTGTATTAAATCTGCTTCTTTATAGGGAGCTCCAAGTAAAATCGGAAATCCTGTTCCAAATGTTCATGCTTATTCTAAAAAATTATCAATCAAATTTTTAAATGCACTTTTCGATAATCTCAATTTTTAAATGCACAATTAACACAATCTAAAATTATCAATCAAATAATCAATGCTCAAATGGGATAAAAATCCAATTGGGTCCCATCCTCCATCAACAATCTCAGATCTCAAGTGCTCAATGCACGATTAACATCCATAAAGCATCAATTAATAATCTAAATTATCAAATACACAACTAACAACCTAAAATTATTAATCAAATAATCAATTCTCAATAGCAAAAGAAATTGTTCAAAATGCACACTGACCTCAATCCTCAGAAATCAGAACGGCGTCGTCAGAGTTGGGTGGGGACTGGCCAGAGTTGGGGTGGGGACCGCCGGACTAGGGAGGCCTTCACCAATCACCGGCTTCGCGCTTCGGAATCGGGGGACGGCGACCGGTGACCGCGGGTCAGTGGGTGGTGCCGGAGTGCGGCGAGCCTCGGTGGCTCAGTGGCTGAGAGAGCCGACTGCCGAGAGAGGAGGAGAGATGCCGGCAGCTGGCGTGACCGGTGACTCGTGAGACTGTGAGTGAGAGAGCTTGATTGACGCCACCGTCGCCACGCCTGAGAGAGTCGAAAGCCCGAGAGAGGAGGAGAGTTGCCGTCTGCCGACGTGCCGCGGTGTCGGCGGTGAGCCGGTGTCCGCCTGTCCGGTGAGTCGGTGGCTGTGAGAGTGAGATTGTGAGAGCCGGCCGAGAGAGGAGGAGAGAGAGAGAGAGAGAAAGGAAAAGTTACAAATGAAAAAAAAATACTATATATATATATATTTATTTATTTTCAAAATCTGAGGGGGGGCTATAGCACCCCCTCGTACAAGTCTAGTTCCGCCCCTGGGTAGATACACTTTGGCCCCCTGTACTTTCTCACGTACGCATTGTGGCCTCCTCTTCTTTTAAAACTTACACTAAACCTACCTTTACTATTTAAAAGAGGGCGCACTTTGACTGAGCTCTTGGAAATATCCTAACTACCCCCTTCGTGCTATCTTCGCTTTGACTCACACTTTCTCTCTCTCTGCAATTCACACGCTTCTCTCTCTCAGCCTTTTCTTCACTCTGTTCTGTTGTGTTGTGCCTTTTGGAGATAAGCAATTTGGGTTTTGGCTTCTATTGTAAGTTGTGCTTACTTACCGATGTTTGTATTTGTGGGTTTTTTTCCTTGTTTATCCAGGATTTGTGCATCTTTGGGCTTGTGTTGCCCATCTGTTGGCTTAATATTGTTTCATTTTGCTTCTTTCTTCAATTTTCTTGACAATTGTTCTGCCAAAGCCACTACTGTTAAGTTTGTTTATCTTTTTCTTGCTGTTCATTCTTGATTCAAGAACAAAATGGATAATGGGTCCTTTTCTCGGATGCAAAAGTAAAAATGGGTCAATGGGTCTTTTTCTTCAGACGTGGATCTAGTCAATTGCAATCTTGAACACTAAAAACACATGAATCAGAATGAAATTCTTGTTTGTTCTTCATTTTCTCACTAGCCAACTAGAATCTCATCTTGCTGTTTTGATGAACCCTTTTGCAGGAATTGAAAAAGTAGTACCAACAGAAGGAATAGTTGTGACTAAAAGATTAAAGAGAAAAAACAAAACAGCATGCGGTGGTATAGCCTCTCTGTTGATGTTTTCCGGAAAGTTGTCTCTCTTAACCTTTACTGTCGTGTGATTCTGTAATTCCCGTTATAATCCCCACTATCCCTTCATTTAAATCCTCTCTCCTTTTTGTATTCTTATACATTAGCTAAAATCCCGTGCTATGCACAGGACGCGAGCCTTACGCCATTGCTACACAATTCCACAATATGCTTAACTCCTAATGCATATATGAAAATTTTAAAAGTGCATTTTAAGAAATCACTAAAATGATCTGTAATCCATATAATAATTAGAGTAATTTGATATCCTAGCTAGTAAAACATTCAAAAAAAAATTAGCCTATATTCGCTTTGCTGTGATGGGACAATTTGTCGATATTAGGTATAGGTTCCACAAATGTCTTAAGAATAAAAAACTAAAAATATGGCTACAATATCAAAGCTATACAGCGCAAGTGCCATGCTTCTTTTTAAGCTTGCAAGCAAATTTTGGTTTTATTTTGAACTCTTCATAGGCGAAAAGGCTTAAAGAAGTTTTATAAAAAAAAATTTCCTTTTCGGTCCTGTAGAAATCATTTTTCGGTTGTCCCAAGAAAGGAAAATAAAAATATTGGAGAGTAAAGATAAATTCACCTTCTTTTTCTTTCCTTAATCTAAAAGTAAAAATATTTGGATCTCTTTAAAAAATTTTGGATGTCAGTTTATTACATACCTGAAAAAGATTGAAGGAAGTTGATGTAACCGAAGATAAAGATAACACAATTTTTTTCCTCATTGTCGTATTTACTGTTGATTTTCCTGTTGCATAAGCAAGAATTACTAAAGTGCGAAAGTGTTTTTAGTACTTTAGTAATCCGAAAGTATATTAGCGACGTAAATTTCACATTTAGTATCCCAATAGTGTAGTAGCGAATTTGAAGAGTTTTATTATTTTGAAGATTTAATTTGGTAGACCTTATGGTAGTTGTATTCTATGTTTTTGTGGATAGCAAGTGGTTTTAGCTAGTACATGGTAGATAGATTTTGAGTGTAGTTTCAACACATGCACTTGTAGTGAACTAAAGAATGAGTCGTAGACGGAGAGGAGTACAACCTTGAAACCGGCGATGTTGGGAGGGGAAGTGAGAGGTCTAGGGGAGTGCATGCCGTTACTAAAAGATTATGGTTTTTCCACCGTAGAAGTAGCTGACTATTTATGGATATCTTGCTTAACTGAAAATTTTAGAGGTGCATGCTGCCAGGACACACAGTTAACATCGGATATTTGGTTACTTTCCGTACATAGTTCTGAGTTGTACCTAGTTAATATGATACGGATTAATCAGGTTAATGTGTCACAAGTTGAAATAGGATTTCTCTCTACGTTTAAATCAAAATTAAACCTAATTTTATCATAAAATTAAATAATACATGCATACATTTTAAATAAGGCTTCAAATTATAAAATAAAATAAAAAAAATTGTTGGTTACCTGTTCATACACTTGGCCATGAGCATGCAGCATCGCCATTCTACACACCTATATATAAGCTTCACACAAACACACCTATATATATTCTTCACACACACACCCCAAAACGTACACCAGCCCACACCACCAACCCGCTCACCCCTCACACAGGCACACAATAAACCACTTCCCCTCCCTCCCCCCTCCCCACCCAAAAAAAAAAGACCCTCGCTACCCGCAACCCAACTGCAACCCCTAGCCCCACCCTTCTCTCTCACACAAATACTTACAACCAACACAAAAACACACCCCACCACCCCACTAAAACCCACTAACCCCCTAAAAACGGGAAGCTCCCCCGGAACTCTCCCCCCCCCCCAACCCCACTAACCCCCCGCAATACGGACAACACAACTCCCACCACCCCCACCCCCTTTCCCCCACCTTCTCTCTCACACAGAACCACCCAGCAGCCCAGCCCCACCCAAGTCACACTAAACCATAACTTCCCCACACGGCAGCCCCCCCTTCCCCCCACCCACCACCCCCCTTCCCCCACCTTCTCTCTCACACGCATGAACCACAATTCTCCCCACTCCCCCAAAACCCCCATCCTCTTTAGCGCACACACACCTGCTACCCAAAACTCACCCGACCCCCACACGCACATAAATGCACCACCCTACCACCCCGCTACCGAAATCCCTCCCCCAAGACCCCCAAGACCTCCACAACACGGGGCACAGCCCACACACCTCCACCCCACCCCCTACCCACGACGTCCACAATGGGTGGCACAGCCCCACGTACACACCCCCACCCCTGACCACCCCAGCTCTAACCCTAACACACACCCACCGTCTCCTACCCCACGACCCCCACAACACGGGGCACAGCCCACATACAGGACACACGCCCCCATCCCACCCCCCAACACACGACCTCCACAACGGGGGGCACCAGCCCCACGTACACACCCCCACCCCTGACCCCCTAGCTCTAACCGTAACACACAGTAACCCATCCTCAACAAAGACGGACACACCCACCACCCCAACATCAGATGCATGAAATCTATCTCAAAATATCATAAGCTAACAGCAAAGAATTTAGGGAAGAACAGGAATTATTTCGATCACCTAAAAAATATAGGATAAGTCACACAATAATTTGGGGAAAAAAAATAAGCAAAAGAAGCCATTCCTATTGCAAAATAAGCAAAGCAAGGCAAAAACTCTCCAATCATACATAGGTCTTCAATGTTAAAACAACACTGTAATTATTCACTTTCTCTTAATCTTCAGATGTTAAGAATCTTCCACGTCTCGTTGTCGTACAGCTTGAGGTATACACGGTTCTTTGTGACTACAAACTGCATAAGCCAACAACTCTCCAATGTTAAAACAACCATCTTTTTTGTACCAAAAAAACAACCATCTTTTTAACTACTTACTTAGTGCTAATTACCATGAACAACAAACCTTTCAAAGGTTCAGTGTGGAAAAAAAATCCCTTCAACTGCAAGCATATAGAAACTTACTTTAATACCAAGAGTAGAGAAGCAAATGGTATAGAAAAGCAAATGGCATAAAAGTGTGAAGAACAACTACCCAGAAATGCAAATGTATGCCTTCGAAATGGTGTAAATGGACTGCTTGAAGTGGTAGGAAGATACAGTAACTGGGAACGTGAGAATGGTAATGGAAGAGCCACCATGAACAACAAACCTTTCAAAGGTTCTGTGGGCTGGTGAAAAAAAATCCCTTCAACTGCAAGCATATTGAAACTTACTTAAATACCAAGAATAGTGAAGCAAATAGTATAGAAAAGCAAATGGCATACAAAGTGTCAAGAACAACTACCCCAAAATGCAAATGTATAGACAGAAATGCAAAGATCTTCCGAGTTATAGGCCTTCAAAATGGTGTAAATGGATTGCTTGATTCTATTTGGGTTTGTAAGAAAACTGTTGAAGTGGTAGGAAGATACAATAAGTGGGAACGTGAGAAAGGTAATGGAAGAGCCAGCAGATTTTTTTTGGCTTGCTTGTATTTCAGATTGTAGGCAAGGTGGTGAAGACGTAGGAGATAATGTGGACGTGGGAGACGTGGGTGGTGATGTGGTGGAAGTTTGCCTGGCTATTGTGGCCTTTAAAAGTTGATTTTCTAGCCAATGAACGCTTGCCACATAGTTATGTTAGTATAAATAAAATTAAAAATACCAAAAAATAGCATTGAGGGTTTGCTACTCATTCAGCCTATCAATCGAATCCTATTATATATATAGATAGATTAGCCATTTTTCCATGGGATCTAATCTTTTTGTTGTCATCCCCTGCTTCTTGAGTGATTTTTGGCAAGTGTGTGTATGATTTTGGATTTTATTAGTTGAAAGGGTATTTTTGTTTTGAAAATACAAGTTTTGGGCGCCAAAAATTTCTCGCCCAAAAAAAGAGTTAAATTGGATGGAAACCGTCCAATGCGCCCTCTTTTAAATAGTGAAGGTAGGTTTAGTGTAATTTTTAAAAGAAGAGGGGGCCACAATGCGTACGCGAGAAAGTACAGGGGGCCAAAGTGTATTTACCCCAAATATATATCTTTACAAGTTCCTAGTAGATTTAACTCTCACGTAATAATTAAGCATTTTTTAACAAGATAATTATGTTGATTAAACTACTTTAGAGGACAACTGCTAAGTACAATGTTCACTTCTGGCATTTATGAGTCAACTAGAGTGAGCAGCTTCATTTCGATAAAACATAAGCAGCAAGAAATGAAGAGATTCAAGAGATTGCAGAAGATAATTAAGTTGAGAAGAGAAGGCAGTTTGGCAGGGAATGAAAGTAGCTAAGGCAATTTTGAAACACTACATCCTGTTGAATAGAATACATAATGCACGATATACAATGTTGCAATGAACAGCTAGACATTGATTTTTTCCGTAGTTTTAAGGATCTGCGACGCGTACCAAGTACAATGCAAAGTGTACATTACTCTAGTGCACAGTTGCAAATGAGTAATCATCTCAACCAGGATTTCACTTTTCCAAAGAAAAATCAGATGCACACTCAGGGTCTCCCAAACTGAGGCAATGTTACATCGCTTGTTGTTGGAAGTGCAAAGTCCATTCGGTAACTTTATGTCTGCTAAAGTGATTTACTGGCATTTTTCTCAATGATTGTAGAAGTTGATCCGACTCATCTAGTAGCTAGAACCGTAAACAAGCTTGCAGATATGATTACCATTAGTGATTTAATTTTTGGGACTCGTTCACCCAAATATGAATACATTGATACTCCATTGGTATCATTGAAATCTTTCCTTTTAACTTAGTCTCAGAATATTCAGTGCGTGTAGACGTTGACTTAGTGGATATTGAGAACGTGTAATGTTGACTTTAGTCACCATTTTTTTGTCCCAAGAAATTCTTAGTCCAACGGTTTGGTGCAGAATGCAATGTTATTTGGAAAGGTCCCGCCAAGCCCAGATGATATTATATCTTGTTACTTTCTCATACAAACTGCCTTTCATGGCTATTCAGAGGCTTTGCCCTTTCTCCTCCACAATTCAACCAGAATACAAACTCAAAATCCACAATCCAAACTTCACTGTGTTGGGTGGGAAACAGTTGTTTCACTATGTACCAATCTGACTCAGCTCTCAATCACTTCTTTCATCTTTAATGGTTCTTCCACTTGTTACATATCGTCTTTGCAAATAACCAACATGATTAAGGGTTTTGGCACTCCATTCAACACTTTTATCTTATTGCAAGTTTACATCTTTTAGTGGGGGACAAATAGATTCTGCCCACACCATCAATTCTCGCTCACCATTTCTCTTAGCAATGCGAATCTACTTTCTGGATGTTTACCTTATGAATTTGCAAAAAAATAAATATTCACGTGAGTTTTTCTCCTTCGCTTTTCTGGTATTTCATGAAGATTAGCCACTTGCACTGTAGTGGCATTGGACGTAATTTGTATTATTTCAGGCAATTTAATTCAAGTGGATTACAATACGTAGGGGAAAATTTAGCCAAAATTAAGAACTTTCAACGTATATAAATGCATTTGAGTGAGTAAACCAACTTTGAAATAACATGTTAAGGAGCACTGTACCTGCCTTGCATAAACTTTCTGGCTCCGTAATTGACCACCATCACCCCTACGAATCCACCATTATCGTCACCACCACCAGCGACAACATCATCCGCCGAAACCTAACGTCATAGCCACCAACCCATCAAACCTACCACCACCACACCACTATTGCACCGTTCCATTTCCAAGACCACAATAATTTCCCTCCGCACTTATATAGTTCATTTTTCTTCTATTACTGACATTACCTCCCCGACGCTTGGGCTCCCAATCTCCTGTAGTGACAAGCGACCGCCTAATGCCACAAATTTCGATTAAAGACCCAAACCCATAGCTCGCTATAAACACTTTTGCTCCTTTCTCGCGCAATCATAGACTTCCCTACTGGACTTCATGCTCCGATTGTAAGTCCCGATTCACCTAATGAAGAATCATACTACCACTGGATGCAAACTGGTTAAGTGTTGGGATGGCTTAGATAGTGGTGAATACTGCGTGGTTGTTAAGGGGATTGTGGTGGCCTGAGGATGGCCAGGGTGGGATAGTTATGGTGGCGGTGTTAGGTTTGGTCAAATGTTTGCAAATGAGTTAATATTTGAAGTTGTTGGAATTGGGTTTTAAACCCATTGTGGAGAAGCAACTTTGACTCAATTTTCAAATGGGTTCCAAACCATAGCTTGGTTAGGAACAAATTAATTCATGTTCATCTATTGGAATAGATGATCGTGGTATATTCACATGTTTAAAACGAATGAGAAGTGAATGAGAAAATTGAAGCTAAAGTTAGTGGTTCACCTTGAAAGGAAAAGAGTATCCCACATTGAAGAGATAAAGCCAATGTTGTCTCCTTATAAAGCTTAGCCTTGAGCTAAGGGATGGGCCCCTTGGGGGTACCCATGTTTTGTAAGGAGGGAGGACCTAGGTTGACCCAAGGTCCACCACACGCGCGCGCCGCCCGGTCCGGTCCGTGGCCGTGGCCGTGGCTTGGGCTAGGCCCAATCAGGCTTTATTCTTTTTGGGACAAATAAATTTTATTTATTTAATTTCCTTTCCGAAAAGTTGTGACCTTTCCTTTCCAACTAACCAGCTGTGAAGAGTTGCACCCCCCAGTGAATACTCTGTGTATAAAACCGAGTCAGTTTACAGAAGTTATGTACGAATTAAAAAATCCCGAATTTTATTTTCTTCTGTACAAGAGTACGAATTAAAATTAAAATCCCGAATTTTCTTTTCTTCTGTACAAGAGTCTGTCCCAGTTTTGAAAGAGTTCTACCATTTGTTTGGTTCGCCGGGTCTGGAAATTTGGTGTGCTACTATTTTCAGACGTAGCCGTTGTATCCTGGGAGACTATCGTCGAGAGCCGTCAGCACCGTTGCGGGACGAATAAGTCTTAAGGACAGTGAATCAAATTCACGCCTCGGCCCCTTTTTCCTTTGCTGTTCTGCTTTTCTGCAATCCTGTTGTGAGTTCATTTTAATTGTTCTTGCAAAGACTATATGTTCTGTTTAGTAAACTAAATTTCAGTATTTCGTACTTAATTGTTTTCTGCACAAGTATACACAAAGTATATATTTAGAACAACATTCTTAAGACTTATTTCCCGTACTTTGTGTACATGTGTAGAAACAGTATTTTCTAAACAGTGTTTTTCAAATTTCGTTTTCTTATTTGATTCTATCAATCTATACCAAAATTATTTTCAGTTTCTGAATTTAATTTTAGTGATACTAGAATCTGTTTTCGTTATACCTTTGTGATAGACTGGATTATTTTTGCTTATTAATAGTTGTTATATTCTGTTGATAGATATAACAATGGCTACTAGCGAAACCAATTCGGAAAGTGGACCGGTTCATCCCAGCGGTGGGACTGTGTATGCGACACCTTACGTTGCACCTGCTCATGGTTCCGTTGGACTTGGTGAAAGACCGGAAAAGTTCAACGGAAAGGATTTTAAGAGATGGCAACAGAAAATGTTGTTCTATCTTACCACCTTGAACTTGGCAAGGTTCTTGCACGAGGATGCACCAGATCTTGGTGACAATCCTAACCGGCAAACAGTGGCTGCCGTGGATGCTTGGAAGCATTCGGATTTTTTGTGCAAGAACTACATCCTCAATGGATTGGACAATGCGTTGTATAACGTATACAGTCCAATGGCCAATGCGAAAGCATTGTGGGAATCCTTGGAAAGGAAATACAAAACGGAAGATGCCGGCTCAAAGAAATTTGTAGTCGGCAAATTCCTTGATTTCAAGATGGTGGATTCCAAGACTGTGATTAGTCAAGTCCAAGAGTTTCAGCTAATCCTCCATGATATTCATGCGGAAGGGATGGTACTTGGAGAATCTTTTCAAGTGGCTGCGCTAATTGAAAAATTGCCACCTACTTGGAGAGATTTCAAGAACTATTTGAAGCATAAGCGCAAGGAGATGAAGCTCGAGGATTTGATCGTCAGATTGAGGATTGAGGAGGATAATCGCCAGTCCGAGAAGAAGGCCGGTAATTATCATCATGAGGCCAAGGCAAATGTGGTAGAGCAAGGTCCGTCAAAGAGGAGGAAAATTTCCGATTCAGACGGTCCAAGTGGAGCAAGCGGCTCAAATTCCAAAGGCGGTGAGAAGAAGAAGTTCAAAGGGAATTGCTATGTGTGCGGAAAAGCTGGCCATCGTGCTAAGGACTGTCGCACAACCAAAGGAAACTTTAAGAAAGGAAAGCATTCTCAAGCCAATGTGACGGAAGTTACCAAGATTACCGAGGACGTGACAGATTTGAATCTATCTGCGGTGGTATCCGAAGTCAACTTGGTTGGAAATCCCAAACAGTGGTGGGTAGACACAGGCGCTACTCGACATGTGTGCTCCGAGCGAAGTATGTTTACTACGTATGAGAGCGCCAACAACGAGAATCTGTTCATGGGAAACTCTTCTTCTTCAAAGGTGCAAGAGATGGGCAAGGTGGTCTTAAAGATGACATCCGGCAAGGAGTTGAGTCTCAACAATGTGCTTCATGTGCCGGACATTCGAAAGAATTTAGTTTCGGGCTCATTGTTGAGCAAAAATGGTTTTAAGCTAGTTTTTGAGTCCGACAAGTTTGTACTAACTAAGAGTGGAATGTTTGTAGGAAAAGGGTACCTTTGTGATGGTCTGTTTAAGCTAAATGTAATGACCATCGTACCTAAAGTTGTACCAAATTCCGATAATAATAATAATGTCTCTTCTGCTTACTTGTTGGAATCTCCTAATTTATGGCATCATAGATTAGGTCATGTGAATTATGGTTCGTTACAAAAGCTCGTGAAAAATGGTTTGTTGCCTAAAATGGACTTTGACTCACATAAAGCATGTGAAATTTGTGTTGAAGCTAAAATGGCTAAAACGTCTTTCAAGTCAATTGAAAGAAGTACGGAACCTTTAAGTCTAATTCATAGTGATATATGTGACTTAAAGGTGGTACAATCTAGAGGAGGAAAAAAGTATTTTATTACTTTTATTGATGATTGTACGAGATTTTGTTATGTATATTTGCTTAGAAGCAAGGATGAAGCCTTGGAAGCATTTATGCAATACAAAATTGAGGTTGAAAATCAACTTAGCAAGAAAATCAAAGTACTAAGAAGTGATAGAGGTGGAGAATATGTTTTCCCTTTTGAAAAATTTTGTGCCGATCACGGAATCATTCATGAGACCACGGCACCGTATGCGCCTCAGTCAAATGGAATTGCTGAGCGGAAAAATCGTACTTTAAAGGAAATGATGAATGCTTTGTTGATAAATTCTGGATTACCGGATAACTTGTGGGGGGAAGCGGTCTTAACTGCAAATCATATACTTAATAAAGTACCCCACAAGAAGTTGCAAAGACACCTTATGAGCTATGGAAATGATGTCCTCCTTCCTTCAAATATCTTAAAGTGTGGGGGTGTCTAGCAAAGGTAGCTATCCCACCACCTAAAATGGTCAAAATAGGACCTAAAACGGTCGATGGGATTTTTATTGGATATGCAAGCCATAGCTCGGCATATCGGTTCTTAGTGCATAAATCTGAAGTTGACGATATACACGTCAACACCATAATGGAGACAAGGAATGCACATTTCTTTGAAAATGTATTTCCTTATAAAGTTGCACAAGAACGAAGTTCTTTAGAAAGAACTAATAAGGACCAAGAACCCTCACAAGAGGAAGATGAGCCAAGACGTAGCAAGAGAGCTAGAACGTCTACATCTTTTGGTCCTGATTTTCTAACATATTTGTTAGAAAATGAGCCTCGTACTTATAGTGAAGCAATGTCGAGTCCCGAAGCTCCTCATTGGAAAGAGGCTATTAATAGTGAAATAGAATCCATCATGCAAAATCATACATGGGAACTGGTGGATCTTCCTCCTGGAAATAAACCATTAGGGTGTAAATGGCTTTTCAAGAGAAAGATGAAAGCTGATGGAACGATCGAGAAATATAAGGCCCGACTAGTTGTCAAGGGATATAAACAAAAGGAAGGCCTTGATTATTTCGATACATATTCACCAGTTACAAGAATAACATCCATTCGAATATTGATAGCTATTGCAGCTATTAATAATCTTGAGATACACCAAATGGATGTGAAAACAGCTTTCCTAAATGGAGATCTAAATGAAGAGATCTATATAGAGCAACCCGAGGGGTTTGTAGCTCCTGATCATAAGAGGAAGGTGTGCAAGCTTGTTAAGTCACTTTATGGACTAAAACAGGCTCCGAAACAATGGCATGAAAAGTTTGATAAAGTCATGATCGAAAATGACTTTAGAATCAACGAATGTGATAAATGTGTCTATGTTAAAGGCACGGAAAAAGGATATGTCATTGTTTGCCTTTATGTGGATGATATGCTCATTATCGGGAGCAATGATGAATTCATTAAGGCTACAAAGAAAATGTTGGCCAGTAAATTTGATATGAAAGATATGGGTGTGGCTGATGTTATACTTGGTATGAAAATTACCAAAACATCAAATGGACTAGTCTTGTCACAATCTCATTATATTGAGAAAGTGCTAGACAAATTTAAAAGTTATGATAATAGTCCAGTTAAGACACCACTAGATGTAAATTTACATCTAACAAAGAATACTGGTGAAGGAATATCTCAATTAGAGTATTCGCGTATAATTGGTAGCCTAATGTATATCATGAATTGCACGAGACCCGATATAGCATATGCTGTCAGTAAACTGAGCAGATATACTAGCAATCCGGGGAAGAATCACTGGCTAGCTATTGTAAGAGTTTTAAGGTACTTAAAATATACCTTAAACTTTGGTCTGCATTATACAAGATATCCAGCTGTATTAGAAGGATACAGTGATGCCAACTGGATATCAGATTCTAATGAAACAAAATCCACAAGTGGATATGTGTTTACATTAGGAGGAGCAGCTATTTCTTGGAAATCCTCTAAACAGACATGTATTGCCAGATCCACTATGGAATCTGAATTCATTGCTTTAGATAAAGCAGGAGAAGAAGCGGAGTGGCTTCGTAATTTCTTGGAGGATATTCCAAATTGGCCTAAGCCTGTGCCACCAATTTGCATACATTGTGATAGTCAATCTGCAATTGGAAGAGCACAAAGCGGTATATATAACGGCAAGTCTAGACACATACGTCGCAGACACAATACCGTTAGACAATTACTTTCTAGTGGAATTATCTCTATTGACTATGTGAAGTCAAAGGATAATATTGCGGATCCGTTAACGAAAGCTTTGACTAAAGAGAAAGTAAATGTGTCATCAAGGGGAATGGGTCTTAAGCCTATGAACTAAAGAGTTGCCATAATGGAAACCCTACCTAGCTGACTGGAGATCCCAAGATCTAGGTTCAAAGGGAAAACCGAATTATGTAAATGCGACTCAGACAGAGCACTGTGGGGGGTTAAAACCCTCATATCCATTCCTATGATGAGAAGACAGTGGCACCTACAAAAGGTTAGGTTAAGCTATGCTTTTAATGACTCTTATATCTTGGAAATCTAAGTGGGGGTGCGGTAGGAACCTCTTAATAAGAAGTCACCTATGTGAGTAAGAAGTGGGGCCGCTTCTATGAGAATTGTAAGGCTGAATTCTCAAAGAGTACTCATGAAAACCAGGAGTTGTTCAGGGCCAAAATGAACACAACAATGAGAACCTCAAAACAATGTTTGAGCGATACTGTGTGAAGTTCTATTGTCTCGGTTTACACTAAGGGTTGAACAGTTCAAGACATCATGTTCACTGGTTAACCAGTAAATCCGATAGTTCTCACTAGGGAAGGTTCAAGGCCATCGGCTACCTATCCCGATGCAGTGTCGTTCTAAAGAACTCTTTCTTATGTCAGTGTTTCTGTGCGTATAGAGTCCAGTCAATTTTCTATTCATGTGGGGGATTGTTGGAATTGGGTTTTAAACCCATTGTGGAGAAGCAACTTTGACTCAATTTTCAAATGGGTTCCAAACCATAGCTTGGTTAGGAACAAATTAATTCAGGTTCATCTATTGGAATAGATGATCGTGGTATATTCACATGTTTAAAACGAATGAGAAGTGAATGAGAAAATTGAAGCTAAACTTAGTGGTTCACCTTGAAAGGAAAAGAGTATCCCACATTGAAGAGATAAAGCCAATGTTGTCTCCTTATAAAGCTTAGCCTTGAGCTAAGGGATGGGCCCCTTGGGGGTACCCATGTTTTGTAAGGAGGGAGGACCTAGGTTGACCCAAGGTCCACCACACGCGCGCGCCGCCCGGTCCGGTCCGTGGCCGTGGCCGTGGCTTGGGCTAGGCCCAATCAGGCTTTATTCTTTTTGGGACAAATAAATTTTATTTATTTAATTTCCTTTCCGAAAAGTTGTGACCTTTCCTTTCCAACCAACCAGCTGTGAAGAGTTGCACCCCCCAGTGAATACTCTGTGTATAAAACCGAGTCAGTTTACAGAAGTTATGTACGAATTAAAAAATCCCGAATTTTATTTTCTTCTGTACAAGAGTACGAATTAAAATTAAAATCCCGAATTTTCTTTTCTTCTGTACAAGAGTCTGTCCCAGTTTTGAAAGAGTTCTACCATTTGTTTGGTTCGCCGGGTCTGGAAATTTGGTGTGCTACTATTTTCAGACGTAGCCGTTGTATCCTGGGAGACTATCGTCGAGAGCCGTCAGCACCGTTGCGGGACGAATAAGTCTTAAGGACAGTGAATCAAATTCACGCCTCGGCCCCTTTTTCCTTTGCTGTTCTGCTTTTCTGCAATCCTGTTGTGAGTTCATTTTAATTGTTCTTGCAAAGACTATATGTTCTGTTTAGTAAACTAAATTTCAGTATTTCGTACTTAATTGTTTTCTGCACAAGTATACACAAAGTATATATTTAGAACAACATTACCTTTAAATTTGGTAATATTTGAAAAATGTCTTCCAGCATAGCTTTGAATCTTAGAAAGCTTAATAAATAATTTGCTCAAAGAAAAGGTTTGAAGTAGCATAACAAGCATAGTTATTATCAACAAGTTAAGTAGATTAAATAATTAAGTTAATTTCGTGCTTGTGCATCTTAAGCATATGTTTACAGGTTCTATTCCCTCAACAATCTTCAGCATATCTATACTGCAACAACTAACATTTGTATCCAATCAGGTTTGGGGAACACTGCTGTCATATGCAAGCTAACAACTAGCCAATCTTGAATTACTTTATCCTGAGACAATAGCTTCACCGGAAATTTACTCGACTATATTTCAAATGCTTCAAAACTCATCAGGCTAGACCTAAGCTATAACAATTTTTGTGGTAACATTTCCTAACCCACTTTGTAATTTGGGACTTCTTGAGGACCTTGATTTGGTGGGTAACAACTGCATCAGTGAACCATCATCTCCACAATTGAGTTTCATCACTTCCTTGACAAACTGCACGAAATTAGGAATGTTGGAATTCACGATTGTCGTATAATGGGCACCATTCCAGTTTCTCTTGGAAATTTATCCGCTTCTCTCCAAGATTTTATTGCGAATGGGTGTAGAATCAGTGGAACCACTACTTATGAGGTTGGTAATTTAAGTGGTTTGGTTATGTTAGCTCTCTTTGGAAATGACTTGAGTGGATCTATTCCAAATACTACCAAAGGGTTGCAGAAGCTGCAAAGTTTACATGTTAGTGATAATAAAGTGCGAGGGTCCATTGCAAATGCCATTTGTTAACTCCCTAAATTAAGTGGCGTATACTTGTATACCAACCACCTTTCCGGTTCAGTGCCAACATGCTTATGGAACATCAGTTTCTAAGATTTCTTGATCTAATTAGGTTCCCAAAAAATTAACTTCTAGGATACCAGCAAGCTTCGGAAACCTTAAGGATCTATTGGAGTTCAATGCATCCCTCAATTCTTTGCATGGCAATCTACCTTCTGAAATTGGAAATCTGAAGGTTTTACGCTATTAGATTTATTGTATAATAGTTTCTCTGACTATTCTGGAGACATTTCGATCTCTATTGAGCCTGGAAACCTTGGTCTTGTCTCAAAATAACCTCTCGGGCGTAATTCCCAAGTCTTTAGACGAACTGCAACATCACAAGGATGAAAGTTATTCGAACTGCAATAAGAAAACAGGCAACCTCTCGGGTTTTTCTAATGGGATGGTTGTGGCCATAAAGTTATTCGAACTGCAACAAGAAAAATTCCTTAAAGGTTTTCACATATAATTTGACATAATCCACAATGTTTGCCATAGAAATCTTATCAAAATTGTCAAAAGTTGTTCCAACCTTGATTTCAAAGCCATAATACTTGAATATATGCCCAATGGGAGCCTAGAAAAATGGTTGTATTCTCACAATTGTGTCCTAGATATATCACAAAGGTTGGACATTATGATTGATCTGACTCGTGCATTAGACTATTTACGTCATGGTTGTGCACCGCCTATAGTTCACTATGACTTGAAGCCTAGCAATATCATGTTGGACGAAGATATGATTGGGCACGTGAGTGCCATTGGAATCGCAAAGCTCTTAAATAAGGAAGAGCTTGTGGCGCATACCGCGACCCTTGGACTGTGTATCATCCATATTGAAGTTGGCTCTGGATTGTATAGCCATTTTGAAGCTATACAATGACTGGGTGACACAGTTATGAGCACATACAAGAAAAATGAGAGAAGAAAAACTCTTAAATGATAAGAGTTGCCTTGGGTCGGTTAAGAAAAACGATTCGGATATGTTTGGAATCTATTTTGTTTTCAGTTTTTTGGGCCAGGTTTGCAAACTTTTCAAAACTTCAACTCGTTGTTTGGTAGAGTTGCGGATTTTTTAAAAATTGACAAGAGTTGCCAAAACTAGGCCCATTTTCAAAAACCATGTTTTGGTGTTTACAAAAGTTGTCCAAACTTTGAAAACATGTGTTTTCCTTCCATGCTTTAATAAGGTCGGGCTATCGAATCCAACTGGCAACAAAAGTAAAGAGGTCGGGCTATCGAATCCTACTGGCAAAAAAAAATAAAGAGGCCGGGCTATCGAGTCATTTTTCATGGAACTTGTAATTGCTTGTTCATGGGACAGATCCGTCGTTAGTTGTGATCGATTTCTTGTCATATTCTCCCCCCCTTTTGAATCGCTTTCTCCCAGATATCTATTGCGCGAAAATTCCATATCATGAAGGAAGAGTTTGGGGATGTGAAGGAAGAGTTTGGGGAAAGAAGAATTAGTTACTCAATACTATAGTAATTTGTCTTTATGCTTGCATCTTTACAAACAAACAAGTAAACACTTGTATCTCTCGCAAGCGGCACATAAATATATTGCTGCCTTTTCATATACCGTCTATTTACTTACCAGTAGCAAATGACAGAGTATGTGATTTGATTATTGGTCAAAGCTGAATCAGAACTGGTGCCGCTAAAATTGCCAAAGTAAACTAATAGCTTTCAATTTGAAACTCTATTTCCGAATTTACCAGTTGCTATCTAGAAGTGTAATGTATTTGAAGATTATTGCAGTTATTAAATCAAGTTGTGGTTGAGCTGCCTTGGGAATGCTACAGGTTCTTGCAGGCTTCACTTGGTGAAAGCTTGTTAACCGTTTGGAAGTCAAAGACTACTT
>JAVXUO010001705.1:37500-90707 GCA_033065855.1 Escallonia rubra
GAATGCTAAGCGACAGCGTTTTATCATTTCTAAAGTTTCTTCTTTTCCTCATCGTACGTGCATAAAACGTCGGAACAAAAAAATGGTGGGAAACTGATCGAGATTCAGCCTCTCTGACGCCAATATTTTCGTCCCAGATGCAACCAGCCTGTTCATCTTCTCCAAGAAGCTCCTGAGAATCAGCCTCCCTCTCTCCCCCCAAATACGCGTTGCTCGATCTGTCTCTACCCAAATCAGCCTCACAAGGTTCCCAAACACTCTCTCTCTCTCTCTCACGCTAACAATTGGCTTTGCATGAAGATAAAAAATCAGCCTTCCTCCCAGGTACGTACAGAAATTGGTCTCTCCCTCTCCCTCTCCCTCTCCCTCTCCCTCTCCCTCTCTCTCTCTCTATATATATATATATATCAATCTCTTCATCTTGTAAACCCTAGTTATCCCAATTTTATGTTCTTGGAGTTGAATGCAAGGAGGGAAGGGGTAAACATCAATGACTACACAAGGAATTCGTAGGGCCTGGGTCCAGTTCGGTTTCATGTAATCCCCTCTTTCTCAATTTGAATCACTCACACCAATTTGGTTACTAGACTGCACAATTTGGGTTTGTCTAAGCTATTTGATTCTTTGAATAGCCAAAATGCAAAATGCTACTATTCCAGTTTGCTTTATATGAACTTCTTTAACGTGTTTCTGTACTCCCTCCGTGTCATCAATTTTGTTCACTTTAACTTCTTGCTATTCCTAGATTAGGGTTCAAGCCTGCAGAATATATCATTTAAATGTTTGAATTCTTATCCTTGATATTTGCGAAAAGTTAAAAAGTAATAAAAATTATGAATAGTCAATGGAGTATATCTGGTTGATACTGTAATTGTATAATTGTTTTCTTTTTTATTTTTCAGAGTGGTTATTCGTCACCTGCATAAACTGCTATGACTGAAGATCTTAACCTAACTGTCTCTGAGCCTCTGAGGTTAGAGTGATTTTATGCTACCTTTTAATTTTTTTTTGAATTTTTGTTTTAGGTATTAGAAGTATTACTAACTGAAATTATTGTGTCAGTTTTCTTTATTTGGTTCATTATCTAAAGTGGGTGCTATAGTTCGAGCAATAGCTAGTGGCCAGATTGCAGAGTATATTTAGCGAAAAGGGATATGTTGTTTGATTGACTCATTATTATTAACAGCTTTAGTACATGTTCTGTTCTGGATTTTCTCTTGGTTTGATTTGTATCGTTAAGTTTTGCTTTCTTCTATTAAACCGTAGTCTTTGATGATCGCCGCTATCCTTAATATTATTGGTTGGCTTGCCATATCATTTGCCAAGGTTTCAAGAAATTATTTTGACCATTTTTCAGTTGTTTTGTAAGTTTCTCAAGCAACCACTTGCAACTGTGAAAGCAGGATTCTTCATTTCTATACATGGGAAGGTTGTTGGAAGGATTTGGTGTTGGAATAATCTTTTACATGGTAACTCATTAAGCCGCTTTATGTGGGTATTTAATAGATTATTTGCAGATAATTATGTTACTAGACTTGTTACGTCTGCTCTTTCTCGCAGGTTCCAGTATATATAGCTGAGATAGTGCCTCAAAACATAAGAGGAGGGCTGGGTTCAGTGAATCAGGTTGGCGGAGTTTAATGTAGAGAATGAATTCCATCCTGTAGAAACCTTATACTTGTGTACTTAGAAGTATTGCTATCTCGATTCTGTCAATTGACGTGTTGCTGAGTGATGGTTCCATTTGACTTGAGTGCTCAACCATAAGGATCTTACTTTTCCAAATTTGTATTTGGTTACAGCTTATCCTTGTATAAGAGCGTACACGCGCATATCTTTTGTTGAAAGGTGGGTTGGGGGGAATAATCTGCATCACATATTAGTTTCCTGGTGAACGGAGCCTTAGCCGAGGCTTTTTATTTTCCACCTCAAATCTGGTTAAGTTTTTATCTAGGATCCAGTTGTATGTTGAGATTCTGCTTTAATCTTTTGGTTTGTTGTATGGGTTTCAAAGGTTGTCTTTTCTTTTTGGGTGTGGTGGCGTTGTGGGTGGGAGAGGGGCGAACAAAAGGGCATGTGAAATACAACAAATACAAATCTTGAGTGGCATCAAGAGCTAGCCCTAGCCGGCATATAATGGCAGTGTAAACTTAATCCATTAGCCTATCCAGTAGCCTCAACAATCACATTAGAAAAATTAATTGATAGTTTGATTGAACAGATCGTCAACTATACCCTTCACCATCCTAATGTCCTTATGGCACCTGCCTTTCCTATTCAGTTGAAGATAATCTTTGAAGTACAAATATTCCATGTCTCTTTGGCAGGAATATTGCGCTGTTTTATATTGATACCTGGCCTCTTCTTTATGCCAGAGTCTCCTAGGTGGTTGATAAGCTTCATAAATCATTGTCTCTACTATCACTTGAACCCAATGTCATATTCAGTAAAGAAAATCTCTTTTTGTCAAATCTAGGCGAAAATGGGTAGGACTGATTTTGAAGCATCTTTGCAAGTACTACGGGATTTTGACACTGATATTCCACTCGAAGTAAACGAAATTTAAGGTAAGTCTCCTTTAGTGAGAAGATCTTAAAGACCATCAACCTTTGCTGCTTCCAATTTAACTGTACTTAAAGAAAGTATCCGTGCATTTGATACCCATGATTAGTTTGTACTTTTGTATTGTGCAGAGGTCTGTAGTGGCATCGAGCAGAAGAACAGCAGTCCGTTTTGGGGACCTCAAACAAAGAAGATATTAGTTTCCTCTGATGGTATTTATGTTGCTTGAAGCTTTCACTTATTTGTTGCTCGTGTTCTCTGGTGTTCCGTGTGACGATTTCTGCAACTATAAATCCTTATATCCTGCAGATAGGAATTGGATTACGTGTACAGTCTGCTTGGCGCACTGATTATTTTCCAGTTTTCGCTGTTCTAATGCTGACAACAAGTGAGAAAAGATCAAATATACCTTTGATGTCAGCGCATACTTTGTACTGCACACAAAATACGTGTCCCATACTTTCTAATTCCATGTTGTGCATGTCCAAAATCAGTTCATGGACGCGAGCTCTTTGCAACCTGCACTACCTAATGATCAGATGCTGGCTTCCTTTATTGGTGGTCTCACTCAGGCTTGGTTTCCTCAAGAGCCAGGGTCGACATACATGTCTGCTGGACCTCATGGTAAGTGATGCATATTCCCAGGTGATAAGTCATACTGCATCCAGTCTCACTCTGGTAGTGATCTGCAGGTGCTTCACCGTTCATGGAAGGGCAAGCACCAAGGACACAAATACCGTAAGTTATTCCCTTGCTCTCATTGCCATCTTTTAAGTTGTCTTCTAAGACCAAGCTCCTTGTTTCCCTCATGTAATTATTTTTACTGGCTGTCCTTATTCTGAGGGTTGACCTGTTGGAAGCATAAATATTTGGAGCTCTCATAGTCGAAGGTAGAAGTTCGTTAGATGCTGTTGATGGAGTTTTATGATTGTTTTCTCCTTATTCTGAGCATCTCTTAAGATTTTCATGTGGAGATGTTCTTTAGTTGCTCTCTGTGGCCATGAACTTTACCACCAAATTGAAGTAGAGTTCTATAGGATTGCTGTGAGGGTTGCACTACTCTTGGTTTTAAAATTTTGAGCCATCAAGTGTAGTTGACTGTTGATGTAAGGTGGAAATGCGGCCAATTGATGATCAATTAAATAAAAACTGAAGAAAGTTTCCTCATATGACACCGATCGAGAATTAGGTCAGCAAGAAAATCTTGAGATGGTTTATACATATTCGTTGTGATTCGTTGGGCAAATTCTTGGTAATATGAGTATACTGTAACTCGTTTAGTCGTTGAGCTACTGTGGAGCAACACGTAATTAACTGCTGAATCTTAATTTTCAGCTGAAAAACTAGATGTAAAAGCTTATGGTAGTTGGCGACGTTCATTTCGGATTACATGAAAGAATCATCTAGTTGAAGGAGGACGACTTATTGGTTGAAGACATTGACATTTGCATGAAGTTTATTGCTTTTTGCACCGATGGCATGAAGCTTGAATTTTTGTTTAGAAGCTTTGATTGCTGGATTAATTTTGATCCATTAATTGTTTGCTCATAGGTTTATAGTTCCTCTTAGCGCTAAGTAGGTCACCACAAGCTTTAAGCAAGAGCTTGTGGAAAATTGCTTAGTATGGGGGCCTTCTTGAACTGGTCAATTTTTTTCAGAAATTGCTTCCAAAAGCTATATTTGACCATGTTTCTTTCTTGCAAGCCCATCCAAACTCAGTGGTTCCTGAATGATACTAAAGTGGTTGTTCTATCAATACCTATGTCTGTGTCATCCCACTTTTAGTCTGTTTTTGGACCTGTTAATGTAGCTCTGATATCCTGCTGATAAAGCCTTCCATCTATTTTCTTCTAATGCAGGAAATCATAGTGCTGATTCTCCCGAATCAAATGCTGTAGTGAGTTCAGGCCCTAAAATGATGTCCCTATGGAAGCGTGCGATAGAGTCGAGCAAAGCATTGTTGCTAGATGAGATTTGCCTTGGTCCTGATGCTCTTTTAAAGAAAGTGGAGGAATTTTAGAGCAGTTCACAGGCCACAGTGCATTCTTATTCAAAAGGACAGAGTATGATGAAGATTATCAAGATGAGGATTGTAATGAAGATGAGACCTACGGTAGCAAATATGATTATGATTATGTAATTAGGATGTGAATGTTGGATATGGTATGGTTGAATTAGGCCTGGCAAAATGGGTGGGTGAGTTGGGTTTGGATTTAGGACAAATGGGTTTGGGTAAAATGGGTGGCTGACCCATTTAGACTCATTTATTTATGGGTTAACTGGGTCAATCATTAAATGGGTTGGTTTAACCCATTATCTCAATATGATCCATTTACCAAGATCCAAACCAATTTGACAATTTCTCACTCAACCCAGTTTCTGACCCGACACAGCCCCTGGACTGCCCCAGTCCCTGATCCAACCCAATTTTGACCCGACCCATTGACTTTTGACCATGTCCGTTGACTTTTTGGCTTTTTGAACCGTTGACTTTTTTACTTTCATATTTCAATTTTTTTCCCTTAGAAATGACGATAATATTGTCGTAGCAATAAATTATACTTCTACGTTCTAACAATAAGTTACACACTCATCTTTTTTTTTAGGTTAAACTTTAGAATGATCGGGGTGGGGAGCTTTCTTTACATGGGTACACGAGTACGAGTAGACAAGCTACTTTCCACTGAAAGACAAAATATAGTATTGTGATTACAACCAAATCGAAAGTGTTACGCACTTATCTTGAACGATTAGATCTGAAAAAAAGACATAGACATAATATGAACAAACAAAAATGAAGAAGACGACGTGAAACAAAAGGAGTTCAAACTTTGACATAGAAATGCGGCCTATTATACTCAGGCAATCACATTTGAAGCACCTTCACTCTCTAAAACTAACAAGTGTGAGACGTCTTTGGTGAGAATCCCCTCCTCGTCGATATCATGGAAACCTTTGAAAATAAATAATGGACAGTCAGAATCAAAACTAGCATTGCTGGAAGTATCTCAGTTCTCTGTATGATCTCCCTCAATACCATCTCCTCAAAGTTGAATCCAGGACCAGTCCCCTTGCTACTGACTTATGCATTCTTCTGCACTTCTAGTGCAGACTTGAGTCCCGCTACAACTTCCACCATTGGTTGCCAATCATGTTAACAACTCAAAGCAATTTTAATATATTTGCTCAAGCAGTCTGGTGCAATTATACCCCTCATATAGGGGTCAATCTGTATGGGCAGCACTAAGCTGCAAATTTTGGAATGTTGATGTTAATTGGCCAAAGAAAAAACCAACTCAACCTGCTGGACTTGAACCAGCGACCATGGTTTCTTGTTAAGGGAGAAACCAGGAAATAGATTAGCACATAAGCTACTCTAGATAGCCGCGTGCTTGTTGAGTGAGTTACTACAATACATACACCTTTAAGAAGCTTTTTGATGCATGTTTTCCTTCTGCATTTCTTACAGACATTTTATCGAACAACTGGGGGGTGTTTTAATTTTACACACAGCAGAGATAATTTCAGTTGTGATACAACAATCCAGATTAAATCACTCAGAAAATCAACAAATCTCGGCATTAGAAGGAAAATTAAGAGAGAAAGAGACGGAGAGACGGAGATCGAAGGAGAAGAGAGAAAAAGATTGATGAAAAGAGAAAAAGATGAAGAGAACGATGGGAGAAGAAGCTTACCTGTCGGTAACTGTGAAATGTCGTCTTGTGTCAACGACAAGAGTTGTGGTGGCGGTGTCGACGGTGGACGCGCGTGGACGGAGGTCGTGTGTGGACGAAGGAAGAGAGAAGATGAGACAGATTGATTTGGGTGATGGGCACCCATTTGTAACCCATATAAGTTAATGGGTTAATGGGTGGCAAGATTTTTGACCCATTTGACCCAATTATTTAAATGGGTGGTTTTGGGTCATTTTGGGTAAATGGGTTTGGGTTACAATTGCCACCCCTAGGTTGAATACTTGAATGACATTAGTTTGTTTATATAGTGATGAGTTTATATGCTAGTTAAATTGACTTCGCTATTCATTATTCGTGTTGGATTGAAGCAGGGATTATTTAAATATTCACTGTCACGCTTAGGCCAATGTTTTTTTTTTTTTTTTTTGGTTGACAAATTTTAGAATTTGCCAGGCAAAAAACTAACGACAATTGCTTAAAAGTGTTGTAAATAGGAACGACATTTTAAAAATAATGCCGCAAAAACAAAAACGGGCACTTAATGCAAGTGTCGCTAATTTAGCAGCATTTCAAAGATAACGTTGCCAAATAAAAACTGGCACTTTAATGAAAGCGTTGGTAACTTAGCGACATTTTTTTTCAAAGTGTCGCATATCCAAGTTGACTATTGACTCCATAAGAGGCACTTGAAAGTGTCGCATAAAAGTGTCGTAAGTCTAACACCGACATGTTTAAGAAGTGTCGGGAAATTCCCGACGCACGAATTTGCGACGCTTGTGAAAAGCGTTAATAAAGTGTTGGGAAACCACTTTGCGACACTTTTACTATCATTGGCGACACTTGTTTAGTGTCGTCTAAACCCTTTTTTTTTGTAGTATGACATCTTGCAAGGCAATTGGTCCTCTGCTACCCCTGTTTGTAATTAGATTATGCCACTTGAAGCCGTCGCCACAAAAGAGTTGTAGCATCAAATCTTGCAAATATGGGATTAGTAGGCTGCATTCCTCCAAACATTCGAAATCTCTCATTCCTTGTTACCCTCTACATTCGCGACAACACTCTCTACATTCGCGACAACACTTTTCTTGGCCATCTGCCGGATGACTTCGCTCATTTGCATCGACTACAAGAAAACTATTTGAATGATAACGAATTTTATGGCCAAATTATGCCATGTCTATGTAGATGTTCCAGACTTCGGTACATGTCATAGACGTTTAACAAATCCAGGGGATGGCAATAATGACTTTGACCAGTATGAAATTTGTCGTCCTTTTGATTTTGTTTTCTTCAGTAGATATAGTTACTAGCTAGTCTTTGCAAGTCTAACTTTACACTATAGGTTGGATATTGGGCAGTTGTCCAGAGGTGCAATCAGCCGCTAAATGCCTTCTATGTAATATTTTAATGCTCGAGCTATATCTGTTGCCTAAAAATACATTTGTTGAGTCCAAACTAATAGAGATTAGGAATATCACAATACTCAAAGAGCTACGTCCTGAATAAAACAACTTGCACATGTATGAAAATGAGTCGTTTGCCATTTAAATTCCTTAACCTTCGATTATATCTCGTTATATATCAAGTTGAATAAAATAACTTGACAGGTATGAAAATTAGTTGCTTGAAAAAAACAACTTTCAAGTTGTGTAACTCGTTGGCTTAACAGGTTGTGTAGTATGTACATTGGATTGACTCGTGTTTTCTCTTTTTGTTATGTACCACTCTAATTTAGAAAATTACATAAATCTACAGGATTAGATCAGGATGTTGAAGGAAAAGTTTTTGAAATTTTTCCTAGTGTGGATCAAACTGAAAGAGGGTGAAATGAGATATATATTACGGATCCATTCCTACTGCAAAAATTACATAGACAATTTTAACACGATTCAATGCTTTCTTGAACCCTGGTTACTTTACAAATAGTAACTAAAGTTAAAAGAAAAGTAGGTCGATGGTGGTTGAAGTCGTCCAGACCTATCATTTCTCTTTGCTTTTGAAAAAGCAAACATCTTCTTTTGCTTTCTATAAAGCATGCATCTTTTGCCTTTAATAAAACACTTTGTCCCTATGTAACGGAGCTAGTAACTTGTTCTTAGTCACAGGTCTGAGGATATCCCTCTGATCTTCTCTCTAAGAAGTAGCATATCCCTCCGTCCCCTTTGTAGGATATTCCGGCAAATTTCCTTCTTTCCCTTTCTTCTTGGTTCTTTTTCCGTAATCAAACCGATCTCTCTCCCCCTTCTTACATTCATCATGTTTCCCCAACCTAACCTTTGTTTTCTTCCATTAACTCCATCTGTCCTTGTCCCTCTCTATCTCGGTCTCTCTCTAGCATGGAGTCAATCATAACCAAGACCAATGCCCTCCAATGTTCAAATCTTTCTGACTTGGAAGAAGATGAATTGAATGCATCAATAGACTGCTCTCTTACTCTCCTAGCTAAAGTAATTAGTACCAAGTCCTTAAACTCGAAAGCAGTTCAAACCATTCTTCAAAAAGCTTGGAACCCAGCTAAAGGTATGAGTTGTCAACACCAACGGGACAACATTTTCAGTATCTTTTTCAAGCATGAATGGGACGTGAAAAGAGTTTTGGACTAATGCCCTTGGTCGGTAATGAGCTCACATCTAGTCGTTCGCGATTGGTCCCCCCATCTTACTTTGGAAGAAATTGAGTTCTCTTACTCTCCATTCTGGATAAGAATTTCAGGCCTTCCGCCAAATATGATGTCTAGAGCAAATGCAGAGAAAATAGGATCAAAATTGGGAGTTGTTCTGGATATAGATTTTGCCACTGAAGGCAATCTATCATGGTTCAAATACCTGAGGATTCAAGTCAGGATGGATATTTCTAAACCTCTCCAAACAGGTTTTAACAGGATCGGTAAGCATTCCATTCCTTCATGGGTCAGAATCCAGTACGAGAGAATGCCGAATTTTTGCTTCACCTGCGGTCGGTTGGGACACACAAACAAATTCTGTCAGTACCCACCTCCAATTCCTCCTGAAAATATGGTTAGTCCATTTGGCCATTGGCTCCGTTCGGATTATCATGATCATTGCCCCCCATCTGCTAAGTGGAACCCTTCATCCATAGTCTCTAATCTCTCCTCACAGGAAATTCCACCGTCACCTACAGTGGATTCTGGTCAACCAAATCCCAAAGCCCAAGAAAGGGACATCAACAAAAAGAAACCTTCCCCAACCACCAGCCGAGCTATTTCTAACAAATCTAAAACAATCCTGCCTAAACCACCTACTGCCGTAAGCCCCATCCAATCAACCAGGCTCACAACTCCCTTTTTCCCCAACTTCAAAGTAATCCCCCTCCCTGACTCGTTAGAGTCATCAGTTCAACCAATCCCATTACCCCTTGAAGCCACCCCAATACCTACTTTTCTGAACCAAGCCACTTCCTACCAAGAAAACCCCCCCAAGCCCAACCTCCTACCCCAAAAACGTAAACCTATCCACAACTCAAGTCAACCCAGCAAAAAATCAAAACCAGCCCAAACCTCATCAAACCCAAGTCCCCTACATCCAGCCCGAATCATTCCCACCATAACAAAATCTTTAAGCCTGAAACGTCAACCTCACTCTCGTGCAAAACTTCTCAGAAACATCAAAAGCCAGGCTCGTCTAATTTCTTCAAAAGTTTCGGCATCATCCTCTCAGGATTAAACAACCAATAACAATGCTTCTGGCCATTTTCTCCTACCTACCAAATTTGTTCATGAGGCGACAAGCACTATCTCGTCCCTTCAACCTCCATGATTCTGATGGCATGGAACGTTAGAGGGCTTGGACGCGCACGCGCGGCGCGTGTCAGGGCCCTCAGGAAATATGTCAGAAAGCTTAATCCTGACATTCTTTTTCTCGCTGAAACCATCTCTTCTTCTTCTTCTTCTCATCTCTCCCTCATCCTTAACTCTCTCGGTTTCTATAATCACTGCTTTGTTCCTCTTTCTGTGGAAAAAAAACTTTTGGGTGGTCTTTGTTTAGCTTGGAAAGTATGTGTGGATATTGAGATCACTTCTCAAAACAAGAACATGATAAATGGCCTGGTTTTCTCGGATCCGCCATATTGTCCTTGGATGTTATCTGCGATTTATGGACCTCCACACTGGGGTAATAAACATGCTTTTTGGAGTAATATGCAAATGCTAGCTGAAGCTTTTGATGGACCTTGGTTAAGTATTGGAGATTTCAGTGATGTGATATCTCAAGCTGAAAAACTAGGTGGTCGTCCAGTCACAGATTCGTCAAATGATGGTCTAAAGGGTTTCATCAACGAAAACCAGCTTATTGATTTAGGTTTCTCTGGTAACCCTTATACCTGGAGCAACAATAGACCGTTGAGTGCCAACATCAAAGAACGATTAGACAAAGCTTATGCAAATATAAGTTGGCGGTCCATGTTTCCTGATGCTACGGTTACCCATTTGTCGTACAAAGCTTCGGATCATCACCCGATATTCATGCAAACTACAAAGAAATAAGTAACAAAACCAAGACCATTCAAATTTGAAGCTGCATGGACTCGTTACCAATCTTCTCGTCTTATCGTTAGACATGCCTGGAGAAAACTTGCCTTTGGAAACCCAGAATATGTTCTTTGTCGGAAAACTGATGCAACATGCCTAGCCTTACGAAAATGGAATGCATCCAACTTTGGTAACATCCAAACCAAGATTAAGACTCTTTCAGACAATTTGGATTATGTCCAATGTCAAGAGCCGACAGTGAGAAATGTGGAGCTCGAAAAGAATATCAAAGCGCATCTTGAAGAACAATATTTCAGAGAAGAAATCCTGTGGAAACAGAAATCTCGAATTTCATGGCTCAAGGAAGGGGATTTGAATACCAGATTTTTTCATCTCAGCACAATCATTAGAAGTCGAAAAAATGCGATCGAATTTCTAAAAGACTCGGAAGGAATATGGAAATCTAGCCGTGAAGAAATTGGAACCTGCTTGGAGGATTATTTGGCCAATTTATTCAAAACCACCAACCCAACCTTTCCATCTGATCTTGAGGGCCTTTTTCACCCTATCCTATCTGATGAAGATATTACCATGCTATGTGCTATCCCCTCTATTTCTGAGATTACCACAACCCTTAAGCATTTTGATGAGCTTAGAGTACTAGGACCAAATGGGATGCCTTCTCTTTTCTACAAGTCTTACTAGATTATTGTGGAAAATAAGGTATGTGATGCAGTTCAATCTTTCTTTACAAATGGATCACTCTTGCATGAGCTGAATCATACCAATCTAGCATTAATATCCAAGATTGACTCCCCTACCAAAGCCGACCACTTCAGACCGATTAGTCTCTGCAATGTTGTCTACAAAGTGATATCAAAGATCCTTGCAAACAAGCTGAAACCTTTGCTAGTCAAGATTATCTCACCAATGCAAGTGGCTTTTGTTCCCGGCAGATTAATAAATGACAACAACATAGTCGTTCAAGAAATCTGGCATACGATGCACTGGAAGAAAGGTGCAGGCCTAATGGCTATCAAGATCGATATGGAGAAAGCTTATGACAAGCTCGAGTGGTCTTTCGTTCTATCAGTCCTCCACAATCTGGGTTTCCTTCAAATCTGGATCAATTGGATCTCAAATTGCATAACAACTTCCAGCTTTTCCATACTCCTCAATGGCGTCCCTCATGGATTCATTAAACCTCAGTGCGGAATCCGCCAAGGCGACCCTCTGTCGCCTTATCTTTTCATCATTGCTTCGGAAGCTCTCACTAGGCTGATTCTCAGTAAAGAAATGGAAGGAAAAATGCATGGAATTAAGCCGAGCAGGGGTAGCCCTTCCATCACGCACCTTCTTTTTGCTGATGATCTCATTATTTTTTGCAGGGCAAATCAAACAGAAACCGATAATGTTAAGATTTGTCTTGATACTTTTAATAGTTGGTCGGGGCAATGCGTCAACAAATCGAAATCCCAGATTCATTTCAGCAATAATGCAGATAGAGGAGCAAAAATGGATATTTGCCGAAAATTGAACTATAAAATTGCGGCAAAGGAATCGAGATATTTGGGTCTTCCGATGTTCACTAATCAACCAAAATGTAAAGCCTTTGCTGGGATTATGGAAAGGGTCGACAGAAGACTTGCAAGTTGGAAAATGAGTGTTCTTTCTCAAGCTGGTAGATGTACTTTAATCAAGGCATCCTTAATGGCAATCCCAGTGTACTCTATGTCAACTTTCCTTTTGCCGAAGGTTTTATTGAACAAACTGGACAGGAAATTTCTTCTTTTTGGGTGGGGCTTTAAGGAAGACGGGAATCCCCATTTCATTCCAAAAGCATGGGATTCTATTTGTACTCCCAAATCTGTTGGGGGGGGGGGCTCGGCTTCAAAAGGATGAACGATTTCAATATGGCTCTCTTGGCTAAGCTGGGATGGTTATTGTGGTCCAACCCAGATTCTTTGTGGGCAAGCATTTTGAGATCAAAGTACCTCAAGGGAACCTCCTTCCTGGACCACTAACCAAAAAAATCAGCCTCTTGGTTCTGGAAAGGCCTTTGCAAAGTGCAAAGTATTATCGACAAAGGCGCGGGAATGTTCATTGGTGACGGAAAATCAACCAACATATGGAAGGACCGATGGATTCCATTTGAAGATGGTTACTCTCCAGCTTCCTCACAAGTGCACGATCCGAGTATAAATCTGGTAGTTGATCTTTTTCTTCCAAATTCTCGTGTATGGAATGTTCCAAAACTTAGATCACTCTTTGAACCTCCCACTATAGAAGCCATTAGGAATATCAAAATTCCTACCATTCAATCCCAAGACTTTATAGCTTGGACCCCTTCACCAAATGGCCTCTTCACTACTAAATCAGCCTATATTTCAGCCAACAGTTACAGATTCAATCTTAGTATTGTCAACAATAATCTTTTCTGGAAAAAGTTGTGGAAAGCAAAACTTAGAGAACGCCACAAAATCCTCATTTGGCGTATTGCTTGGAACATTCTCCCCCTGCGACAAACCTTCATTCACCTTTTCCCGGACAGCAATGCTTTGTGCCATCTCTGCGATTCACATCTTGAAACAGCTACCAATTTATTTTTGGAGTGCAATGTGACAAGAATCATCTGGTTTTCTTCTGAGTTTGGGTTCCATCCTCCTGCGAACCTGGACAATACTTTATCTTGGTTGAACTTCATGATCAAACCCCCACTCTTTCCACTTGAAGACCAGCTTCGCTACACCGTTTTTTTAGGTTTTTTACTTGACTTCGTCTGGTTCCATCGGAATAAACTGATCCATGAAAGAATCCATTTTGATCCCACTAGAATTTTAACCCACATTAATCAGATGTCCCAGTTGTTCCTGACTACTATTGGTAGTCCGCGAAGGAACCTCACACTAGCAGTGAAAGGTGCTCCTCCACTTGGGGGGTGGTACAAGTTAAATTTCGATGCAGCTGTTCGCGGTGCAAAAGTGTGCATCGCCATGATTTGTAGGAACTTCGACAATATCATTGAATTTGGTCAAACTGAGGAGATTGAAACTGGTAACCCGGAAGAAGCTGAGGCCTTGGCGGCTCTACTTGCTATTCGTATGGCAGTAAACCATAAGAAGCAATTTGTGATAATCGAAGGTGACACTGAAGGCATTATAAATCTGATTCGGGATCAGTCTCTCAATCCATATTGGCTTATTAGATCAGCTATCTTTGAAGCTAGAAACTACCTTAATTACTTTTTATGTTGGGATGATGTATCTATCCCCAGGAATGTTAATTGTGTTGCCCATAATCTTGCAGCCAAGTCTTACTTTCTCAAGTGTTTTGACTTTGTTCCAGCTTCTTCCAGTCTTTTGGTTAATCTGGAAGAAGATGGGAGCACTGCTGTACTCTCTGCTTCTTGAGTTATATAATTTCCTCTTTCTACCAAAAAAAAAAAAACACTTTGTCCCGGTGCATGTATTATGCTCTTCTACTTTTGCTTTCCAAAAGCAATCGTGTCCTGGTCTTTTTTCTTTTTTAAAAAAGTAGTATATATTATGTGCCTTTGCTTTTGCTTTCTAAAAAGAAGTCAAAAAAAGGAACAAAAATTAGTTAGTAAATTATATTGTGTAGAGTTGAATAACCTACTAAAAAGCATGTCGTGAAAATAGACCCTTGGAACATAAATTAAGGCATGTGATGTTATTTTAAATATCTATCCTTTTAAAATATAAATTCATCATAAAAAGAGATAATATCTCCTTATAGTGAAAATTTCTATTTTTAACTGCCTAAAATCTTAGAAATATAAACAAGCTTTTATATGTATCAGACCTTAAAGAATGCATGCAGAAAGGGGGGTAACAGGGAGAGAATTGGAAATCGCGAACTTCTCTGTCTTGAAGTGGCCAGAGGTACAAGACTTTCACGAGTCTATGCAGCAGTCAAGTCCTCACCAAAGGTAGTCAAGTCTTAACCAAAGATATTTGTGCCCTATAATGCAAGTCTATGTGAGTCAAGTCTTAACCAAAGTTTGTGCCTCATAATGCAACTCTACCATAAGTCGAGCCAATGCAAGTCTTTTTTTTTTTCTTTCCTTTTTTTGGTTGATCGGAAATTTCATTACTAAAACAATAATTTACAAATTAAAAAAAAAAAAACAAACCACTGTTTGACCCTGGAAAGAGTACAACAAGTACAACTAAGAAAGCATGGCCAACATGACTTTGGAGGAAAGCATAAAACATAAGTACTACCATTGTTAGATTTTAAAAATCCATATTAAATAGTAACAAGGTGGAGAAGATGCAATGAGACATCAGTTCCAGGGACTACATAAAATGACTGTTTACATTACTGTCGCGGTTATCATCAGATCCAATCGAGATGGAGAGGGATCCCGGAATCCACTCGAAGGAAAAGAACATCATCGTGCTTTGCAAGTTTGTGGATGAGTTGCCTAACCTAAAAAACCTCTTTCTTGCAAATAACAGATTCACCGGCACCATCTCACCATCATTATGGAATATCTCAAAGCTTAAGAGACTGATTTAATGTATAATTTTCTTCGAGGAAGGATTCTAGACAAGGTTGACAATCTCATCGATCTATGGGTGTATTTTGTATACACATGATATTTTCTTGGCACTTTTTGGATGACGTAGTCATATATATACATTGCTTAATGTAATGATAACTTTTTTTTAATCATTAAAGAGAGTATAATGTTAGATGAATTTGCCATTAAAGAAATTGCTTATTGTGACAAACTTCCTCGCCATTGGAATGTATAGCGCAGACGATGAAGTTGAGTTGTCAAGAGAAAATATGACAAATCCAAGAGATGGTGGAGTGGCAAAGGCTTTGAGGTATGGCCACGAGGTCTCAAGTACATATCTCCATACAAATTGCAGTTTCGACAATTTAAAAAAAAAAAAAAGGAAAGAGAGAAAATTATGACACAAGACAAGATTTGCCGACGGAGTGAAGAAACCTACTCATTGTCGACGAACATGAACTACTCTTGATGAAGTTTTTACTGCTCCAGTTTGTCGTTAAAAGTTAACATTTGTTGATGGAATGAAAGTTTATCGACACAAGTCAGATTTAATAAAACCTTTCTTGACACGCGTTGTTGCTCATCGGCGAATCTTTTTCTCGACGAACCGAAAGCTTTTCTTGATATGTATTGTTTGTCTTTGAATGCCATTTTTCTCGTAACTAATTATTCATTCTAAAACAAGGATTACATTATCACTTTCATTTTCAAGCAGAGGTTACATTTGTTAGAGGCAATTAGAAGTGTCGCACATAAGCATCATAGGTAAGAGGCAAGTGCATTTAAGATAGAGGCAATTAGAAGTGTCGCACATAAGCGTCATAGGTAAGAGGCAAGTGCATTTAAGAAGTGTGGGCAAATTCTCGACGGGCAAAAAAGGCGTTGTGGGAAGGGTCAAGAAATCTCTTGACGACACTTCTGCTCTCATTGGTGACACGTTTTTAGCGTCTCCGAAACCCTTTTCTTCATCGACAACCAAAATATTAGAACTCCGAAATAATGCCTCTAAGGCATGATGTAAACTCATAAATCACCATGAAGTGCATGTACAAGACATGAACTCCTGGAAGAAGTAGGCGACAAGATTTTGGCAAAGAAATATGGTTGTGCATACAAGATGTACAAGAGGCAATATGTATACCGTTAGACATGAAGTCCTGGACAGCAATTCTATTGACGAAGATGTGAACTGGTAACTGTGGTGGTGGATAGTAATCCATTTGTCGGTACCGTACCAAGTCAATAGGGAACAGCTCCACAACTATTTAAGAATTGATGCATTTAGCTACAATTTCGAGCACAAAATCCCCAAAGAGATAGATCGGTAATAATAATCTTCGCGGTCTAATAGGTGAAAAATATAAAATTAAATAAAGAAGAAAAGAGATGAGCATTTTGTTGCTCCAAACAACGTTCCCTGCTGCCTACCATGATATTGGCTTGACCTAGTGCACCAGAGTCGCCCATGGAAAGGATGAATATGAGAATAGTTGTGACATATTCTTTAGGGCAAATTACACATAAGTCCATGAGGTTATGGTATAATTAAAGTCAAGAACATTAAGTTTCAAAATGTAACATTCCGTGACAAAAAACCCAAAATTTGTACCACTTGTGTCCATCCGTTAGGGTTCCGTCCAAAAATTGTATTTTTTTATGATGTTATCGTTATGTATTTCAAAATGACAATACTGCCCTTTATAGCAGTTAATGGTTTAAATTACAGGTAAGGATAATAGTTTAGACAAATTACACTTATGTCCAATATAATGATTTAAATGTTCAAATTATGATTAGGATTTTTAGGCAAATTACACTTATGTCTGATATAATGGTTTAAATGTTCAAATTAGGATTAGGATTTTTTAAGGTTTGTATGAAAACCCTAATTTTCAAATTAGGTTTTTAAATTACCGCCGGCAACCAATCTTCTGCCGGCGTCGCCCCCATCGCCAGCGACGTCGCCTTCCCCCTCCATCTCTTCTCTCCCCCACCTTGCCCCCCCGCAGCAGCCCCCTCCCTCGCCCTACGCCGGCAGCTCCATCGCCCTACGCCGGCAGCTCCATCGCCCCACGCCGCCGGCAGCTCCATAAAAGAAAAATGGAAACAACACTATCTCCTCGCCGCACCACCGCACCACAAAGTAATGCACCCTCACTACTCACCACACCCGCTGCCGCCACCGACGAGACCCACCTCCACTTTCACCCGCCATCACCACCTCCACTTCAGATCTGACCCAGATCCCCTTCCTATCTTCATCTGGGTTCAAGCCATGGCGGGCCGATGGGGCTCTCTGTCGTCGCCGAGGACACGTCGGTGTTGAAGTCGAGGCGGCCCCAAGGTGACTCAACGTCGGCAACATCCCACCGACAGTAAGATTGTGCGGAGGTGAGATGGTGTTGCGGTAATAGATTGTGATGTTTGTAAAGTTATTTTAGGGCTTGTGGAGAGAGAAAGGAGAGAACAAAAAAAGATAAAAGAAAAATGGAATTTTAATTTCAATTAGGGGCAATAAAGTTTTTTCGCCAAAAACGTTATGTATTTTTGTATTCTGTCTGGTCAACGGACATAAATGTAATTTGTCCAAATTATTGTCCTTACTTGTAATTTTACCCTAACCTCAGGAACATAGATGTAATTTGCCATTTTCTTTATGTACGATAGAAAACTTAAGAAGTTTGAAGGCCTGGGTGTTTCCCAAATTGTAAGTCAGAAATCAATGAGAACATAGTTGTCCATGTGAATGTAGGGACCTATATGTGTGTGTAAGAATTAATTGAGGTGAGATCGTTCTTGTGTTGATGGTCAAGGCTTATGCATTCATTACAAAGCCATGACAACGCCCAACTACACTTCGGTTTCGGATAATGTTCCAAGGAAGCTCGTCTCTCAAGCAAAAATAAGGTCCAATGCTGCAACACTTCTATGTGTATCAGCCCAAGTAATCTCTCCCTTGCATGACCATAAGATAATTAATCAAAGCTACAACCTTTTTAGAAGTCGCGGCTTCCCTCATGCTTCAGTAAACTTCAAAAGCTGAGATGGCAATAGGGACAAAATCGAATGCAAAAGATCCTGCAGTAAGATATGAAGTAAAAGGAATAAGAACTAATGTAAAAAATCAAGATTTGTATGCAGCATAGTGCAAAGCACATGCTTTGAGTGCGATTAAGCCTCAATTGTGAAAGCCTGTCGTAAGTTCCATACTCAAATCGTTGAACAGAAAGTCAAAAACTTTCTTCCTCTCAATATGAAGAAATATGGGTGCTCAGAGAAGACAAATATATTTTTTGCTTTAATTGCACTGTTAATCTGAACCTAAGAAAATTCAGAAAATGTTGTTAAGAACTGAAACTTTAATGCACCGGCATGTGTATAAACTTCTTTAGCACCTTGATCGCTACTTATGGAAGTTATCGCTACAAAGCTGTCAATGAAAATTCGATCATCTGATTAGCAAAGTCGAGACTTCTGGTGTAAAAAGAATGTTCTTACGCTATATTTTTCTTTTCCAACAGTATAAACAGAAAGGACTTCTTCCCCCACTGCAAATCTTAGGAGTTATCTAATGCCGGAGGCCATAAAAACTTCTCCCCACTTGCGGTTAGCAAGTCTAACTGTCACCATCCTGTCATCTCTAGGTAAGTATGTAACCCGAAAGTGTAAAGGTTGGAGGTGTTTGGCCAACGTTGGTTTGAGTGAATATTGTGTGGTATAAGATCATGGGTCCCAATCATTAGAATCGTTGTACAATTTGCATGTTACAATTGTGACATGATGAGAATTCTCAACCCGAGATCGACTTTCAAGCTTAATAGAGCCAATAATTAACGACTTGGGCAAAATTTTCACACAGGATATACGGAGTGAGAGTTGTCAAATTTCCACATATACGGCCAAAGGTATCAGACTTTCGCAAGTCTATGCCGCAAATTTCCACATATACGGCCAAAGGTATCAGACTTTCGCAAGTCTACGCCGCAAATTTCCCCATATACGGCCAAAGGTATCAGACTTTCGCAAGTCTATGCCGCAATCAATGCCTTCACCAAAGCTTGTGGCTTATAATGCAGGTATACAATGAGTCATAGTCCTGCGCCCTTCGCGAAGAAAGGATATGAAGAAGACCCTGCCAAAGAAATTTCATTTAAAGATAACTGAACTTCGAATCTTTTGCCAGGCAAGCCATTTCACTGCCTTGAGGTGATATTTCCTTGCTTTCCATTTGCTATGGCAGCAATAGTATTTTTGGCTCTAATCATGAGTTTCTCGGCGACAAGCGCGGTAACCAACATCTCCACCGATGAACATGCACTTCTTTCCTTAAAAACCCCTATTACCAACTGGTCCTCCTCTGTCACACATGTTTGTAACTGGACTGGAGTCATTTGCAATCGTCACGGAAGAGTTGCCGCCTTGAACCTATCAAACATGGGGCTACTGGGCACCATTCCCCAAAGCATGGGAAATCTCTCGTTCCTTGTTTCTCTTGACCTCAGCAAGAACAACTTCTCTGGCAGTATCCCCAAGGAAATGGCTCATTTGCGCCGTATCAAAGAAATCAACTTGAATTTCAACGACTTCAGCGGAGAGCTTCCCACGTGGCTGGATGAGTTGCCTAACCTTGAGCACCTCTATCTTGCAAATAACAGCTTTATCGGCACCATCCCACCATCATTATGGAGTATCTCAAAGCTTAAGAGTGTCGGTTTGAGATATAACTCTCTACGAGGAAGAATTCCAGAAGAGATTGGCAATCTCTTCAATCTAGAATGGCTTTCTCTATCTAACAATGAGTTAAATGGACAAATTCCATCGAGTCTTGGCAAATGTTCACAACTTCAGGTGTTGTCATTGTCGTTCAACCAATTCACTGGACCGATACCAAGAGAGATTGGGGACCTAAAGTTGCTTGAGGAGTTGTATCTGGGTTATAATGACTTGACAGGTATGATGCACGCTTATCGTAATCTCTTTTGGCCTAAATGCAGCTTTAACTTCAATCAAAATTCTTAACAATTCAATTATTGACCTTCAGATCGAGTCATTAAATCCTGAAATTTATGCTGGGTGGAAAATAACCTCAAACCCATAACTCCTAAGCTTTCACTTTTTTATGCTTAGGAGTTGTACTTTTTGATAAACCGTGACATCTCTTTTGTTATCAATCAATAGATGAGGGCTTTTGGTTGCCAATGTTGAATTTTTTGTCGGGGTTCAAGATTTCAAAGAGGCTTATTGTTTTTGCCATTTTGGTTACCAAATTTAGAACTGGAAACTATTTTATGTATAATTTTCAGTTGTTATAATTACGGCTTAAAAATGGCATAGCGAGCTCACTATATTTTTGACCTTTTCTGCAGGCACCATCCCGCCTTCTCTATGTAACTTATCAAAGCTTGAGAACTTCAATTTGAACTATAATTATTTACAAGGAAACATTCCACTGGACATTGGTAATCTTCAAAACTTGAAGCAGTTTAGCATAGGCAGTAACCAACTAACCGGAACCATTCCATCGACGTTATACAACATCTCGACACTTAGTATATTTAATTGTCGTGGAAATAATCTATCTGGCAGCCTTCCTGCCAATATGTGTAGTCACCTGGGAGAGCTCCAAACGATTAATCTTTCTGAAAACAATCTCTACGGCCGAATTCCATCGAGTATATCTGGATGTTCCAAGCTTCAAATTTTGGAGTTGTCTTACAACAAATTTATTGGACCTATATCAAGCGAGATTGGGAATTTAACTATGCTTAAGGAGCTATTTCTTAATGAAAACCACTTGACAGGTATGGATATGCAACGACTTTAGTTTTTACATGATCATATAAGTCGTAACACTTAAAATAATTGTAAAAGATACACGAAAAATTGTAAATTTTCTAAGTTATTGGATACATAGGATATTTTCTTTTTTTAGATAAATGCTTTACGCTGACATTTGTATCTTGATCATTTTATGTAGATGTTAGAACTAATCTGTTGACTTATTACTATGGAACAATATGCAACCTATGGCTGCAAGGTGCTAAATAAGAACTAATGACTCTTTCGAAAGTGTGCACAAAATCTACCTCTAGTTATGAAACGTAGTTAGCAACAAATCCACCAAAAGAGGAATACAACATAGTATACTTGTTAGGCTTATCATGCTAATTTAACCCCCTGTTCTCCAAGTTAATTAGTTATCAAGCGCTATATATTTTAAAGTTATTTAGCAAGCCATTTTTTCAAGTTTTACCAATTTGAGAAGTACTTAACGGTAAAAAATAGCCTCGTGCTTTACATGTGATGAAATACAAATGGCATAAGTAGAAATATACCAAAAAAATTTAGCCAAAAATTTCAACTTTCTTTTTTTAATTTCTTTGTTTTTCGTCTCCTCCCTAATGACTTGTACATCAAAATCTAGTAAAAGTTAAACACCAACATTACTAATCATAATAAACCGCCAGTCATTGACATGCTCCCGTCATCCACCAAAGTCCTAAACACGACCATCACCGCAATCAATCAAACCCGTTATGATCCATAGACACCATCAACAAAACCAACCCCATCACTACATGTAAACACCATCAACCAAGCCTAACCCATCAACACCCAAAAGTACCATAAGCCAAATCCACCCCATAACAACTTTTACACCCCCCATCACCACCCCTAAACACCACCGACCCAATCCGCCCCATCACCATACGCTTACGCACCCCATAACCACCCTTAAACATCGTCAACCAAACACATGCCATCATCCCCCCAAAAAAAACCATCATTTAAATCCACCCAATCATAAGATGTACATACCCCATCACCCTCGAACAATCCTACCCCATCACCACCCAGAAACGTGATTGACCAATCATACTACCCCGTTTGTAACCACCAAGATCAATCAAACTCAACACCAACTTTTGCCCTCGTCGAACCCACAACCACTAACATTAGCAATAACCACCACCATCACCCCTACGAATCAACCGTCATCATCACCACCCCCGTTAAACCCCTTGCCACCTGCAACCACCATCATTAACAACACCTAACATCATTGCCACCAACCCAACCAACCCACCACCACATATAATGCTTCTTCCCATTTTCCAGCACCAAAATAATTTACCTCCATCTTATATTATTTATATTTCTTCTCTCATAATCATTACCTCTCGTACACTTGGGCCACTAATCTTTGGTAGTGGCAAGTGGTAATGACCGCATATTGCTAGATCAAAGACCCACCACGATCACCCCTACTAATCAACCGTCTTCATCACCACCCCCATTGCCACCAACCCATCCAACCCACCACCACAAATACTGTTCTTCCCATTATCCAGCACCAAAATATTTCCCTCCATCTTATATTATTTAGTTTCTTCTCTCATCTTATATTATCCACCACCACATAATGCTGGATCAAAGACCCCAACTCACTACTTGTTTAGACCCTTTTGCTTCGTTTTCACATATTTGTAGATTTCCCTACTGGACCTCATGCTCCAGCTGTAAGTCTTCATTCATCTAATGAAAACTCTATTACTACCATGAGATGCAATCTGCTTTAGTGTCAGAATGGCTTAGATGGTAGTGGATACCGAATGACTGTTAAGGGGATAGTGGAGGTCTGGTGATGGTGAGGGTGTGATAGTTATGGTGGTGGTGTTCGGTATGGCCAATGATGATGACATGGGATTCAGTGGTGTAGGTTTGGTTAAATATTTGTGAACGAGTCTTCTGCGTTTGAGCGTTTTCAACCGAAAAACGAGAGGGAGCTTGGTAAAAGTACCTTCAAACTCATAAAATTCAAAATTGTGCTTCTTGCATAACTTTGAAACTTAAAGAGTTGAGTAAATATTTTGCTCAAAGACAAGGGGCTAAGTAGCATAATAAGCCTACTTGTTAGCAATAAAAAGGCAATTCTATAATCTCTTTCACCTAGCTACATGACGGTTGGGATGCAATTTGGTTTTCTCGTCAATGATATATTTTAGCATAGTTACACTTTAAATTTGAAAAAAAAAAAACCAAGAGAATGAGTTTGACTGAGGTAATGCACATATACATGATAAAATCACTCGGTATCTATATTTCTCAAACAAATTATCTCAATAATTAAGAAATTTAGAATCGTATTAACGATAACTACATAAAATATTGTAAAATTTATCTCATTTTGGTACAATACTATGCTAATTGATTATACCAATCTATCTAAAACTATCGTCGAGGTAATAATAATTCTAATTTTCACCAATATTCTGATTTTCTAGTCCTTTCTAGCATCTTTCAACTTTTTTGTGTATTGCAATCTAATGAAGAATCTTTTCATATATATATATATATATATATATATATATATATATAATTCAGATCGCCAAATCTGCGATGAGGCTAGACTCACACTGATTTTAAGAAATTCACAGTACTCAAGCTTATGTTGAGCTGATAAGATGCATGAAATCTTGAATGAAATTAATGAAGTTTGTGACTCCGATTTACAAAAGATTGTAGTTTTATGAAATGTTTAAACATTTTTTTTCATTGAAGTATCATCGATGCATAATATAAATGTGTATGTTATTTTCTAGCATCCACCAACCAAGATGATAGGCATAGAGGCACTCATTATGCAGGTTCTTGCAAGTGTATAAACTCTGTTGATAATTATATTACTTATGGTTATGTTTTTTTGAATAAGAGAACATCTATTAAAATTTGTCATAACCTGAACCCACAGTTGGACCCGTGAGTTGTGTCTAACCGGTCGCAGGCCAATCGAACTCTCACAAAGGGCTCTATCATGCCTCACTTGCTAAAACCAATACAAACTGCATCAAAAATCAAAATTACAACTCCATGTAGAATATGTTTTCCGAATATCATTATAATCCTTCTTATCCGTAGGTAAAATTTGGTGCAATTAGTCAAATGTTATTTTAGTACAATGCATTAAATTCCCTTAGCTGACCCCTACTATGTTGTAATAGTAAAAGTGTCAATTAGTGTAATTATTTCGGTGAGAATAATAGGTTATATATAAAAATATATATAAGAAAATCAGATAAAATTCAATAACAAAATGCAATTCTGTATTCTTTTTTGATAAGGCTTTCTACATTAATTTGAAACTCATAAAGCTTAATAACTTATTATTCGCTTGAAGAAAAGATTCGAAGCAGCATAATAAGAATAAGTGTTATCAACAAATATGCAATTTTGTATTCTCTTTCAATTTGTCTGGTGGTTAAAGCTAGGCCTGGGTTTCAACTACAATGATCCTCACATGTCAACTAGATTACATAATTAAGCTAACTTTAAAATTGCAGGTATTATTCCCGCAACGATCTTCAACATATCTACATTGCAAATCTTGTCAGCTATATCCAATCAACTCTCGGGAACACTGCCGTTGTATGCGAGCCATCAACTAGCCAATCTTAAAGTGCTTTATCTTGGAAATAATAGCTTGACCGGAAATTTACCCGACTCAATTTCAAATGCGTCAAAACTCACTAGCCTATACCTACTTGCTAACAATTTCAGTGGTATAATCCCTAACTCATTTGGTAATTTGAGACTCCTGGAGGACCTTAATCTGGGGGGCAACAATTTCATCAGTGAACCGTCGTCATCTCCAGAATTGAGTTTCATCACTTCCTTGACAAACTGCACGAAACTAAGGCTCTTGGCCTTTAGCGATAATCCTATAACTGGCACCCTTCCCGTTTCTATTGGAAATTTATCCGCTTCTCTCCAATATTTTTATGCATACAAATGTAGATTCAGAGGAACCATTCCTAACGAGATTGGTAACTTGAGTAGTTTGATTAAGTTAAGTCTAAGTGAAAATGACTTGAGTGGATCTATTCCAAATACCATCAAAGGGTTGCGGAAGCTTCAAGGGATATTCGTTTACGATAATAAGCTGCGAGGGTCTATTCCAGAAGACCTTTGTCAACTACCTAATTTGTATACCTTATCCTTGCATAACAACGAACTTTCAGGTCCGGTGCCATCATGCTTAAGGAACATCAGTTCACTAAGATACCTTTATCTAAGTTCCAACAAATTAACTGCTAGGATACCAGCAAGCTTTGGAAACCTTAAGGATCTACTAGAATTCAATGCATCCTTCAACTCTTTACATGGCAGTCTACCTTCTGAAATTGGGAATCTTAAGGTTGTTACGCTATTAGATCTGTCGTATAATAATTTCTCTGGCGATATCCCTAGCAGCATTGGGGATCTTCAGTATTTGGTCGAACTTAATTTGGAACATAATGATTTAATTGGGTCTATTCCGGAGACATTTCAATCTTTAGTGAGCCTGGAAATCTTAGACTTGTCTCACAACCACCTCTCGGGCGTAATTCCCAAGCCTTTGGACGAACTTTTGTATCTCAAATACTTCAATGTGTCTTACAATAATTTACATGGAGAAATCCCAAGTGGGGGACCGTTCGGAAACTTTACAAGCCAATCTTTCCTGCCAAATGAAGCTTTATGTGGTGCGACTCAATTTGGTGTTTGTCCATGCAAAATCAATTATGTTGGTCGAACGAAGACACATAAAAAGGTGGTGATTATATGTGTTTCATCTGTAATTTCTTTGATTGTGCTTCTCTTCACATCTGTACTTTTGTGGATAAGATGCCAAAAGAGCAAGAGACTTCCGGTCGAAATTGATCTACAGCCAGTGACAGAACATCGTAGAATCACTCACCAAGAAATACTAGAAGCAACTGATGGGTTTGATGAAAACAATTTACTTGGTAATGGAAGTTTTGGATCAGTATACAAAGGGGTACTTTCTGATGGGATGGTTGTGGCCATAAAGGTATTCAAATTGCAACAAGAAAGAGCCCTTAAAAGCTTTCACGTGGAATGTGACATAATCCGCAATGTTCGCCATAGAAATCTTATCAAAATCATCACAAGTTGCTCCAACCCTGATTTCAAAGCCCTAATACTTGAATATATGCCAAATGGGAGCTTAGAAAAATGGTTGTATTCTTACAGTTATGTCCTAGATATATTGCAAAGGTTGGACATTATGATTGATCTGGCTTGTGCATTAGACTATCTTCATCATGGTTGTGCACCACCTATAGTTCACTGCGACCTGAAGCCTAGCAATATCTTGCTCGATGAAAATATGACCGGGCACCTGAGTGACTTTGGAATCACAAAGCTGTTAAATGAGGAAGAGCTGGTGGCACATACTATGGCCCTTGGCACCATTGGATATATAGCACCAGGTGATACACATTGCTTTCAATTTCATATACATTTCTCTATTGTTCTCTTCATTCTTCTGATAAGTTATCATACGTAGAATATGGGTTGGGAGGATCAGTATCCAGAAGCTGCGATGTTTACAGCTATGGAATTATGCTGATGGAGACGTTTACCGGGAAGAAGCCCACTGATGAAATGTTTGCGGGACATATGACCCTAAAGTGCTGGGTGAATGAGTCGCTTCCAAGTGCGGTAATTCAGGTACTAGATAGGAATTTGCTGAGGCGAGAGGGTGAAAATTCATTCGCGGATGTGGACTGTGTTACTTCCATATTGATGTTGGCTGTGGACTGTGCCGCTGAATCACCAGAGCAAAGAATCAACATGAAAGATGTCTTGGCAACACTAAAGAAAATCAAAGGTAATTATCTTACAGGGAGCTGCCAGATAAAAGTATCCGGGGTGCACCACAATAAGCAATGTGATGATGTAATAAATCTCCAGAAGACACCACGAAGGCTACCAGTGTCCATATAATCATATGATGTAAGGTTCTTCCATGTTTTATTTCCAGCAGGTTTGAGTTTTGGCTTCATTTATAAGTTTCTCATCCAGCTTCATTGCTGGACTTTGTTTCACTTCTCATCCGGTCGAATCCTTGCTGTTGAAGAACCATTGTGTTTTGAATACCAGTGCATGAAGTATCAAGGTGATAAATCGTTATCTCCTTGAGAGGTCATTCCAATGTTCAAAATGAGAAAGGCCAAGGACTTCAGCCATTTTGTTTGAAAATATACAATGATTGATTGGTATAGTTAATTATGAGCACAAACAAGAAAAATGATGAGAAAAACTCTTAAGATTTGATGACTTTGATGCCACATATCTTAACGTATCGAGCGAACCTCAAACAGTGACTTGGATCGGTTAAGGAGTGACTGACTAGGGTCTACTTAAACTAAAGAAAGGGGGTCACTTGATAGTAACAGTATTAGAATGCCAATGCTGTTACTGCTACTGGATAAGGATCCTTTTCATTAGCATCATTCATTTCTTTTCTTTCATCATTCAATGTCGAGGGTGTCCAAAGCCTTCATTTAGATACATAAGGTATATAAGTTGGATAATCGTACTCCCTCGACATTAGTAGGCAGCATTCTTAAAAACATTGAAAATCTCTCATTCCTTGTTTTCCTCGACATTAGAAACAATAGTTTTTGCGGCCATTTGCCCGATGAGTTGGCTCATTTGCAGCGACTAGAAGAAATATATTTGGATGACAACGAATATTTATGGCCAAATTCCACCTACAACAAATATTTATGGCCAAATTCCACCAAGTCTATGTAGATGTTCCAGACTTCAGTTCATGTCAGTGACGTTTAACAAATTCAGCGGATCGATACTGAGTGAGATTGGGGACTTAGCAATGCCTAAAGCTGGAGCAATTAGATTTACAGGTAGCACTCCAGCAGCGATCCATAACTCGTCAACACTATGAGCAGATGGACTTGCAGGCAATCACTTCTCAGGAGTACTACCATGATTTGTAGGCAATGCTTTGCCCAATCTAAAGCAACTCCTACTTAGAAGAAATGAGTTCACCGTAAATGTACCAGAGTCCATCGCATATGCCCCTAAACTCCATTGACTAGACCTTTTTTTGAACCAATTTACTGGTACAGTTCACTATTCACTTGGTAACTTAGGAGCCCTGAAACAACTTCGGTTAGGAGGAAATAATCTCATTGGAGAATTGCAGGAAATTTAAAGCGTTAGCTTTTCAGGAAAATCCTCTTAATGACATCCTTCCAGACTACCCAATCTTGAACAGCTCTTACTTGGAGCAAAATAAGTTCATTGGAAGTTTACCTGAGTCTATCAGAAATGCTTCTAAACTCTATAGAATAGACCTTATTTCAAACAATTTCACTGGTATAATTCCCAACTCAAACAATTTATTGGAGAATCATCGTCACGGGAATTGAGCTTCCTCACTTCCTTGACAGGTTGCAGGAATTAGAAGTGTTGGCTCTTCGGGCAAATCCTCTTAATGGCATCATTCCTGTTTCTGCTGGAAATCTCTCGACTTCTTTGGAGCAAATAGCTGTAGGTGGCTGTGGAATCAAGGGACCATTCCTATTGAAATTGGTAATTTAACTATCTGCATCTGACTTGATTGGGCCTATTCCATTGACTGTCAAAGGGATGCAGAAGCTTCAAGTTCTATTTCTTAGCACCAACAAGATACAAGGATCAAATCCCAAAGAGTTATGTCCTTTATCCAACTTGATTACATTCTATAATGGAGTAAACCATATATTTGGTCCAGTGCCGGCATGTTTATGGAATGTTACTTCTCTAAGGTACCCTTATCTGCTTATAACTTCACGAGTGGCCTTATACCCTCTGCAACTGCAAGTCTAAATGTAGTTACCTTAATGGATCCATCATTTAATCGATTTTCAGGCTACATACCAAGAGTTTTTGCCCTAAATAATCTTTTTTTATTACTTAATTACTCCTTTATCCCATTTTCAACTTTATTTACCTATCTAACCCATTTTTGGAAATCTCGATTTCAAACAGATATTTCAAGCTAAGAAAACGTGGTTCCAAACCACGTTTTCAAGTAAACGTTACTATGAAATCTCTATTAGAAACCAAGATTTCTTTCAATTTTGTTTAAAAATAGACAAATATATTGTGAAAGTGATGACATGAAATGATTTTTTTAAGTGTGGATAGCAAATTGCTTCTAATGAAATTTGATGATTAAATCCCAAAACAAAAACCTATATAAACCTGACTTTAGTCACCATTTTTTTGTCCCGAGAAATTTTTAATCCAACGGTTTGGTGCAGAATGCAATGTTAGTTGGAAAGGTCCCGCCAAGCCCAGATCATATTATGTCTTGTTACTTTCTCAATACAAACTGCCTTCCATGGCGATTTAGAGGCTTTGCCCTCTCTCCTCCACAATTCGACCAGAAAACAAACTCAAAATCCACAGTTGAAACTTCACTGTGTTGGGTGGGAAGTAGTTGTTTCAGATGTGATTCTTCGCCTGTATTATATATCAGGTTAGTTTCTATCTATGTTGTTCCTACTTGGCTTAAATTCCACTCATCTTCAACTCCCGCACACACACACACATTGTTGTTACATATCATCATCACCTACTTCTTTAGCTTTACTCTAAATTTCGAGTTTGATGTTTCCATCTCATCTAGTTCCTTTTCACAAATTTTTCCCACCAAACTCTAATTCCTATATACTGTTTTTCTCTCTCTGTGTGTGGTTGTGTTTTTGTGTGAGTGAGAAAGAGAGAGAGAGAAACCCATAGACATAGACAGAGAGTACATAATAATATCCGCCAATCCTGGGTTTCTATTGAATATACTAGAATTGGATCAAGTGTAAGCTATATTACATTAAAGTTGAAACCATAATCTTCTGATATATAGTCTGCTAGTTATAATTTTAATGGGAAAGCAAGGGTTTCCTAGGAGTCCGCGTCCGGAGCATACAAATTTTAATCTATCATTTGGATTGAAAGATATGCAAAAAGGTGGTGATCCTTCTACAGGGAAGAGGGTGGCAGGGGGAGACTGCCAATGGAACAAGGTTGTTCTGTTCCATGGTTTAAAGAATGATTCTGCAAAATTCGGTGCTTACAAGGGTGGTTATCCTGGGAAAAGGCATGTGTGGTTTCGTAGGCATGTTCGTTCGATTATCTTCACAATTGCGTTGATGGGTTTTCTTTTTCTTTTGGATTCTCTTTTGATATCTGTTTTTGATCCTGCAAGTCTCAAGTCTAGTTCAACCCCAAGGAAATCAACAGGAAAGCAGGTAACATATCACCCAATTTTGCCTTCATATGTTTCTATTGTGTTATGAGACCATTATTTTTTATGTATGTTCAATCTTTCATCTTTGTACTTAAAACTTGAAAGGCCAAACTTGAGTCTCTTGATGTATTCTCTATGCTCCTTCACTTTTTTGTCAACTTGCATTGGTATAATTAGTTAGTAAGTTGTCAGGGTCATACATTACATCTTGTGGATGCTGAATTCTGCAGTATGTAGTCGGTAACTTTGAATTGCATGTCAGTTTATTTCGGGAAACAATTTTCAGGACATATTTTAGTAAGTGATTTTCCTGTGCTGTCTTATCGGAAGTTGACAATGTTGATGCAAAAATGGGATACTCTGGATGTGGAACAAAATTTGCGCAAATCTAGTTGCTTTTCTTCTCATGATAGATTAAGTAATTGATGTTAACTTATTAATAGAAACTTATGAATGTCGATAAGCAAGGGGCCTAGTCACATTCCTCAGGAAATTTGTACAGCAGTGGTCTTTTTCATACGGTGGACTGACAGTTCTATTTTCTATGGTGTACTCATTTTAATGCTTATTCATATTTCATAGGTAAGTAGGTTTTGTCTTATTATCGCAGTTAGCAGCAACGATTATATGCAAGCTATTCCACTTATTGAACCCCTTACTCCTTCCCAATCTAACACTTCCTTGTTTATTGTGTTTCCATGACCTGTTTTAGTAATTAGCTTTCTTATATTCTTAAGCTGAGTGGACCTTTTTGGAATGTTCTTTATAAATCAAATACTGTACAGAGTTTTTTAAGCTAGGTTTACCAGAATATGCGATAGTGGAACTAATAGCCATCTAGTAGTTGCAAACTTGGAGCTATATATGATGGACAGATACCAACTAATGTATTAACTGCCTGTGTATTTGAAGGGAAGTACAGATGCTCACGATAACAATGAAAAAGCAGCAGTACAGATGTATGACCGACTTCTAAATTTGGCTTCTAGTGCTCTTGCAGAGGTTTGATCCATATCCTGGTTTGCATGTACTATCCATAAACATGTCAGAAACTCAGACCAGATAATGAAATTTCATATGTTGATGCTACAGAGAGAGTTTAAGAAAGATACGTCAAAGTTGTGGGAGGAACCATATCCTCAGGCATCATTGTGGAGACCTTGTGCAGATAGAGAAGCGCCAAAAAGTGCAGGTATTCTGCGATTCTACATAATCTTATTGAGCATCACTTGTTTCAACTGTCACGTCACAGGAATTAGTTAATCTGGTTTCTCAAGTGTGCTGTAATAAGTTAAAGTTGTTGGGGCAGGAAAACCTAAAAACAGCACTGGCTTTATACTGATCAGCGCGAATGGAGGTCTGAATCAACAACGAGTTGCTGTAAGTATACAGTTTTGTCTGTACCTTTTTAGTCATGAATTTCTGTGCTCAATTGGTACAATGTGTTTGTACTCTGATATCGATTAAATAGCCTATACGCCTTTTTGCTATGCTTTGTGCATACCTAATTGCATTTTCATCAACTAGGCCTGCGGGTTGGTATTGATCAGAGAGTTTTTCTAATCTTATACCAGGTGTAGCTGTGTTGTTGGGTAAGTGTTCACTTAGTTGGCTGATCTTTAATCTTTCAAAGCCAAGTGCAATATGCTAGCTGCCTAAGTTGTACATTCTGAAGTGGAAAGTAGTCAAAGTGAAGATAAGATAGTGGATGAAGCAAAATTCTTTTTAAAATAAATTGGTTCTATGCAGAGAAGAGAAGCCTTTTGATTTATTGATAGCGGTACTGCCCAGATTTTTGCAGGTTAACCATTATAAGGATTAAGTCCTGCATTATTAGCTATTTCATGAGTAAACATCGGCCATCTCAAAGTTGTATTGTCATTCAAGTGTACGGTGGTTCTTGCCATTCCTTTAATATATGACCAAGTATCCGGAGTTTGGCTCTGAATGCCCCAGAGGGATGCATGTTCCACCAGTGATAAGCAGATATGAAAACCGAAGATGAGGGTTAAAGAATTTTCATAAGCTAATATTTATTAGGTTCCTATGGATGACAAACAACTTCATGTTGATAATTTTTTAAGACTGAGAGCTTCCTAGAGTACTTGAAACCGAATATCCCGGACTAGATATTGTGAAGTTGCTGGGAGAAGCTTAAGCTGCGTAGTCTACAGAAAGGGGGAGATGCAACTATCTGTTAAGGTCGCTCAGTTATCCCAAAGCCCACTCTGCAGAAGAAGGTCGCATGATAGTGTTTTATATCAACTGAAATTAATACTTGGAACTGAAGGGGGTCCAATTCTTTAGATGAATTTTCTTTCCACCAGGATTTGTACAACACTGCAGTGGAGAACCGAGCAAAATTATATATTAGGGTCACATAGTAATCCATGAAGTAGTTGGGAGTTATGATAATGATGTGTGCTTTGGACTTCGTTAAGGTTGCGTGCACTTGGTTTCCCTACGCTCATGGTTTACCTCCTCAAAAATTGTCTGCCCTTTTTCATTCATCACATGCATCTAATCTGTTAAAATAGAGGAATCCATACTTCGGTTGAAAGGACTTGAAGTTGTCGAATGTTCAAATTTATATGATATATATTATCTTTTAGTTTGCCTACAACCTATGCTTCACTTGCTACTTGTGTTTGAGTTGAAATAACCGGAAGGAGAGGCGAGTTAGGAGCATAGCTTGATAACTGCTTTTTCCTTAAATTTGAAGAGTCCTTACCTTGTGTTTGTCTTTGTTAAACATTACAAAGATATGCTTGTGACTGATCTTTTTTGGTAGGTCCATCTCTTATCCATTTAGTTTTTCATTAAACACATAAAAGATGAGGTAAAAACCAGGTAATTTACTGTGCCTGCAGGTTTGCAATGCTGTTGCTGTGGCCTCTCTGTTAAATGCAACATTAGTTATTCCCAAGTTTCTTTACAGCAATGTGTGGAAGGATCCCAGGTGTGAAACTATCTCTGGTAGTAATTTATCTGAACCAACTGGTTGTACTCCCTCCCCCTCCTCTCGGTTATGATGGTGTTGACTATCATGCCATTAGTTGACTCGGGTCTTGGAGAGTAGATAGCAAGTTACAATCTGATGTTTCCCTTTCAAAGGCTCCTAATATCTTCATTTTCTGCTTCAATCAGTCTTAACGCCAACTTTTTCTGCAACTAGACTTGATAAAATTGCCATTGCTTTAGCCCTATTGGTAGAATCATGACATCTTATATAGTTGACTCGTTAATTTATAAGTTGTGCCTGATGTGATCCCATTGGTAAACTAGCCCTTCTCACTATCCTTATGTCACAAACCATTGTACACATTGTTGCACTTCTCCTTTTGTATGTTCATATACTTTTTTAACAGAAAACTTGTACTGTTATTTCCTCCACGGTATGTGCAGCCAGTTTGGTGATATTTATCAAGAGGAATATTTCACGAATACTCTGAAGAATGACGTAGATATCGTGAAGGAGCTGCCTCCTCATTTGAGATCGCTTGACCTGGTAGCAATTGGTAGTCAAGTACGTCATTCTACTCATTTATGTTTTCGTATCAAGAAACTGTATGTCATTGCAGAATAAATGTATGATCCCTTTCATCTTTGCTTTTCAGATTACTGATGCTGAAATTCCGAAGGAGGCAAGTCCTCGTGAATATGTTGAGATCATACTTCCTCTCTTGTTGCGGAATGAAATTGTCCACTTCCTTGGATTTGGAAACCGGCTCGGCTTTGACCCTGTTCCTTCTGAACTTCAGGTTGAGAACGTCTTTTGCAGATTAATGTGTTTATGGATACATTAAGCCTATCAGCTCTGCCTGAACTTATTTAGGTGATAAATCTGTGCTTTTGATTTTGAATACTCGGTGTTATATTTTTAACAAACTGTTTATCAGTTATTGGTGCTCTTAGGTTATACCAATTTCTTAGGTCTGTGAAACTAATATTGCAATTCAGTTGAAATAGGTTATACTAGTCCTCTCATCCTGAGGCTTTTTATTTCTGGTCCTAGTATCAACTTAAGTTGATGTCATGTACATGGCAGACTAAATACACAAGCTGATTTTTTCCGTTTAAGGAAGCGTTAAACTATGCCATGCAACCTTGCTAATGATCAAGTTTCATAAACCATAAAATTTTCCTTAGCTCAAATCCACATTTTTTATGTTTTGAGCTATCAGCTTATGTGACTGAAAAAGAAGAGAACTATCAGCGTATGATGTTTTGTTTTCTCAACATTTTATGCGGGTCATCAGATTTTCATAAAAGCACATCCTAAGGCCTTACATAAGTTTAATTTTAGCTGCACATCAGTCGTTCACGGCTGTCTTACGTGTGCTTAGAGGGTTCAATAGTATATCTTAAGCCATTAACACTGTTTGAACATGTGCATAATACATAATTTTGGATTATTGCAGAGGTTAAGATGCAAATGTAACTTCCATGCTTTAAAGTTTGTGCCAAAGATTCAAGAAGTTGGTTCATTGTTGATTAGGAGGATAAGGAAGCATGATGCCACAAGAAGCATGTTAGATAAGCAACTGCTTGGAAACTTCATCTCAAATGTTCCCTTGAAAGGGCATGATACCGTAAGAGGCCATTCCAACTATCTTGCTGTACACATGAGGTTTGAAGTCGATATGGTGGCCTATTCTCTGTGTGAATTTGGAGGTGGAGAAGCTGAGAAAAACAACCTTCAAGCTTACAGGGAAATCCATTTTCCTCTGCTCATTGAGCGCTTGAAGAAACTAAAGTATAATAATTGATTTGTGGTTGTTTAATGTTTTTGACCAACATCTATTAGTACATTAATCTTTTTTCTGTTTTACATTAATGGCTGCAGGCCCGTAAGTCCAGCAGAGTTACGAATGTTGGGGAAATGCCCATTGACACCAGAAGAAGCAGCACTTGTTCTTGCCGGTCTTGGTTACAAGCGTGGAACCTACATTTACCTTGCTGGATCTCATATTTATGGGGGACAGTCAAGGATGCATCCCCTGACTAGTCTTTATCCTAATTTGGTGACTAAGGAAGATCTCCTCACACCCAGTGAACTTGTGCCTTTTAGAAACTTTTCTTCTCAGGTAAATCGCCATTAGTTTTCCCTTTTCGGCTAGAAAATATTGCTTGCCTTCGAATCTTGTACACTGTCTTATTGCTTCATAAATTTCAAATCTTGCCTTGCCAACATAGCTGAACTGGTTAACAAGAATTGTTATATAATTTTAATGTATAGCCCACTTCTGTCACTCCTGATATTGCAGCGAAAGGTCTTACCGAAGGATTTTCTTCATTATGATGGAGTGGTTGCCTTCTTCACAAATTGGTGCAAGGTTGCCAATATCTAAACATCCCCAGCCCTCAGAACCCCAGAAGCCTCGGGGCTGCGTAATTAGTAGGAGGGTGATAGGGTAGAAGAAGCATGCTAATGAAACACATGAAATCCTGAAAATATATACCAGAAAAGGAAGCTGTGAAATCAGCCAACCAAGAGAAGCCCAACTAATTTGTTAGAGAGTGTTACGAAGATAATTGCCTCACCATCCAAGAGATGCCATGACCAGAGGTCACAAGCTCAATGTTCCACCAAATGATAATTTTTTCTGTATCAAACTTTGGAGCGTGAAATAAACATATATGGATGTATAACAAGGCTACTTCTAAAAGGACACCTCAATAATCCCGAAAACACAATTGAGTGGTGAAAGAAAACTTCATTCTCAATTATATGAAAACTTCTAGTCAGTTTTAGGGTAACTGCGCATGTTCAACACCTTTGCATCCAGTCATTCATAAGATAGATACAACTTTTTTGTGATGTGAAACAATTCAGAGAGCAAATATACTCATATTCCATGTCTCATTGATCTGAATAGAAGACTATTTATACAGGTTACATGATCTATATTAGGAACTAGACAAGAATCCCTAGAAATTAGTATTCCCTAGAAATTAGTATTCTATATTTGGTAAGTTAACTATACAGGCTGTTTATTAACACTCCCCCTCAAGCTGGAGCATAGATATTGATCATGCCCAGCTTGTTACAAAGATACTCAACCCGAGTCCCATTTAAGGACTTTGTGAGAATATCCCCCAACTGCTCGCCTGTCTTCACATAACTGGTTGAGATCAAATTCTCCTGAATCTTCTCTCGAATGAAGTGACAATCTACCTCAATATGTTTAGTCCTCTCATGGTAAACAGGATTTGAGGCTATGTGACGAGCAGCTTGGTTATCACACCAAAGTTTTGCTGGTAAGGGAGGCTTCAAACTGATTTCTTCTAATAGGTGACAAATCCACATAACCTCACAAGTGGATTGAGCCATAGCTCTATACTCTGATTCTGCACTAGACCGCGAGACAACACTTTGTTTCTTACTTTTCCAAGAAACTAGATTCCCACCAACAAAAACACAGTAGCCTGTAGTGGACTTTCTATCAAGTTTTGATCCAGCCCAATCAGCGTCTGAAAAGCACTCAATGTAAGAGTGTCCATGGTTGCTATATAGCAAGCCCAAGCCTGGAGCTCCCTTTAAGTAGCACAGAATCTGTTCCAAAGCTGCCCAATGTTTAACAGTGGGCTCAGACATAAATTGACTAACAGTGCTAACTGCATAGGCAATGTCTGGACGAGTCACTATGAGATAATTTAACTTCCCAACCAATCTTCTATACTTCTCTGGATCATCAAGGCGGTCACCGTCATCCTTTGTAAGATGAACACTAGGATTCATTGGTGTGTTGCACGGCTTGGCTCCTGCCTTTCCAGTTTCTACAAGCAGGTCTAGAACATACTTCCTTTGAGATAGAAAGATTCCCTTCTTGCTCCTAGTCACTTCTATTCCCAAGAAGTATTTTAACTGACCCAAGTCTTTGGTATGAAACTTGGTCGGTAGAAATTTCTTGAGAGAAGTGATTCCTGTACAATCATCTCCTGTAATGACAATATCATCAACATAAACAACAAGTAGGATAACCCCAGCATTGGACTTTCTGTAGAAGACTGAATGGTCACACTTGCTCTTCTGTAACCCAAACTCCTGAGCTACCTCACTGAATTTTCCAAACCAAGCACGAGGACTTTGCTTCAAGCCATACAAAGATTTCTTCAAATGACATACCTTGCCATACTCCCCCTGAGCAACAAAACCTGATGGTTGCTCCATATACACCTCTTCCACAAGGTCACCATGCAGAAAGGCATTCTTGATATCTAGCTGATGTAAAGACCAATTCTGGGAAGCCGCTAAAGAGATGAACAAACGAACCGAGGTGAGTTTGGCCACAGGAGAGAAAGTGTCAGAGTAGTCAACTCCATACGTCTGAGCAAACCCTTTGGCCACCAATCTGGCTTTAAGTCGAGCTACTGAGCCATCTGCATTAAATTTAACAGCATAAACCCACTTGCACCCCACTGCCTTCTTGCCTTCAGGTAAATTGACAAGATCCCATGTATGATTATCATCCAGAGCCTGTATCTCTTCAAGCATGGCATTGTGCCAACCCGGATGGGATAGAGCTTCTTTAACTGTCTTTGGTATGGAAACAGAGTCTAGAGAAACAATTAAAGAGCTAGAAGCTGAAGATAAGTGATCATAGGAAATGAAATTAGCAATGGGATATTTAGGAAGGGTGCACTGGCGTTTACCTTTACGAAGACCAATGGGTAAGTCAAGATCATTGGATGACGGATCAGATGACGAAGGAATTGGTGCAGGGCATGTATCATGGTGTTCTCGCCTCCGTGAATAGACTTGAACAATAGGTGGCTTCACAGGAGCTGAAGGAATAATAGCCTGCTCGCCCAAACAATTCACATCCTCTGATTGTGCAACACCAGAATTAGCACCATCAGTAGCATTAGATGGTTCGACTGGAACAGAAACAGGAACAGACAGACCATCCTCACGGGTTCTATCCTCCGAAATTGCTGGCTCAATCGGTACTGAAGGGAAGATCTCATACATCAACCAGTCATCATCCTCCCCCTTACTGCTAGAATGAAATTTTGAGGAAAAGAATTGACTGTGCTCAGAAAAGACAACATCTGTTGACACCAAATATTTGTGGAGGTCAGGAGAGTAGCACCGGTATCCCTTCTGAAGACGTGAATAGCCCAAAAAGACACATTTAAGGGCTTTAGGATCCAGTTTGGTAAGATGAGGCCTCACATCACGAACAAAGCAAGTACTCCCAAATATCCGTGGTTCTACTGGAAACAGAGGCTTGGTAGGAAAAAGGACACTGTAAGGAACATCTCCGTGGAGAACTGTGGAGGGCATACGATTGATCAGAAAACAAGCTGTGGAGATAGCATCTGCCCAAAATGGCTTAGGAACCTTCATTTGAAATAACAATGCCCGAGCAGTCTCAAGGAGATGTCTATTTTTCCTTTCAGCAACTCCATTCTGAGCAGGAGTATCAGTACAAGATGATTGATGAAGGATGCCATGTTGGTTCATGTAATTCTGAAAAGATCCTGACATATATTCTTTAGCATTATCACTCCTTAGTATATGCACATGCACATTAAATTGTGTCTTGATTTCAGCACAAAAAGCAGAAAAATGAGCAAACACCTCAGAACGATTTTTCATAAAATAGATCCAAGTCATTCTAGAGAAATCATCCACAAATGTAACAAAATATCTGAACCCAGATTTAGCCAAAATAGGACACGGCCCCCAAACATCAGAATGGACCAACTCAAAAGCAAACTCAACTCGCTTATTAACTCTAGGACTCAGCGAGCTTCGATGATGTTTTGCAAAATGACACGACTCACAATCCACTGAAGATATATCATGAAATTGAGGACACAACTTCTTCAACACTGGCAAAGAAGGATGACCCAGCCGACAATGAGCTTCAAATGGAGACACAACTCCAGAACATGCAACTGAACGAGGCACCCATGCATCCAGAATATAAAGACCATCAGATACATGCCCTTTACCAATAGTCTGCTTCGTCATAAGATCCTGAAAAAGACAATGATCAGGAAAAAATGAGATGCAACAATTAAGGTCTTTTGTGAGGCGGCTTACAGACATCAGATTGAAAGCAAGACTCGGTAAACTGAGTACAGAAGATAAGGTAATAGAAGAAGTGGGTTTTACAGTCCCGGATCCCTTGATCGTATAATGGGACCCATCAGCTATTGTTACCGGAGATGGAGCTGTGTGAGACCGAAAACTGGAAAAGATTTTGGGATTACCTGTCATATGATCTGTGGCACCAGAATCAATGACCCATTTGTTTGAGGAGGATATGAGACACTTTTTACCTGACTCAGCAAAAGCAGCAACTGATTCTTGATGCTGAGACAATTTGGCATACTCATCAACTGAGATTGTGACGGTTTTCTCAGGAGATGAACTGGAAGTCGCAGCAACAGTAGCAGTGGTAGTCTGAGCTCTCTGGTTGCGATTCTGTAATTTCTTACAGTAACGCTTTGTGTGTCCGGGCTCTTTGCAATAATAACACATAATCTCACTTGTTCCTCCATTATGACCCCCTCGGTCTCCACCTCCTCTGTCTCCTTTGTTATTATTCATTCTGCCAGCTTCACTCCCCCTGCCTCTGTTAGCAACAAGGACACTGCTTTGCTGATTAGAAAAAGTGGACTCTGTGCGGAGCACTCGACTAAACACCTCTTGAAGAGAGGTAATATCAGTACCGGAAAGAATCTGAGATTTAGCAGTGTCAAACTCAGGTGGAAGGGCACCCAAAAAGCTCATTGCCGCCATTTGTTCCCTTGGTTCATGCTGTACTTTGATATCTTTACTAAAAGGCAGCAACATGTTCAATTCCTCATAGGTTTTCTTGAAATCCATAAAAAAGGCTGTGAGAGTTTTAGTCTCCTTCTCAGGACGATAGAAAGCCCTACAGACGTCATAGATCCGGGATATATTGCCTTTCCCAGAGTATAAGAATTCAAGATAATCCATAAGTTCTTTCACAAATTCACAATGATTAATCAAGCCAAGAATTTCACTGTCAATGGAATTACGAATTTGTAGAATGAGACGCGCATCTTCCCTTAACCACAATCGCTTGGTGTCATCAGTAGGGGGATCACTACTCAAATGATCATCCTTATCGAGACTTCGCATATATATTCTAACAGTTTTGCTCCAATCTAAGTAATTAGTGCCATTTAGCTTATTTTCAGCAATTTTAGACAATACGGGAACCATCTCACCTACTTGAACCTTATTATCGGTCATTGTTCAATACACAGTGTCGAAGAACAACCCAAAAGATAAGTAGATAAAACTGGAGTAAAGCACAAACCGTGTACCGAAGGACACAAGATAAAGACGACCTTCAAAATCTAGCGGAACAGGATAGTACCACGGGAAACAGGCCGGAAACGTCAGAGCGACGTCGGAGGAAGAAACTGATGCTGATCGGAACAGCCACGCGCCTCCACTCGCCGGCGCGTGAGAAAAGGACAGAATCTTTCACCGGCGCGTGAGACCCACTCGCAGGGAACCCAGCCACCGAACTTTGAGGACTGGCCGGAAACCACCGTACGCACCTCCCTGGGGTGGCTGTGAGACTAAACTGTCACCGGAGTTGGTGACGACACCAAATCAGTTCCGGTATTGAAAAACAAAACCCTTGAACCCAAAAGAAAAACCCCAGAAAAATCGAGCCAATGGCTCTGATACCATGAAACAATTCAGAGAGCAAATATACTCATATTCCATGTCTCATTGATCTGAATAGAAGACTATTTATACAGGTTACATGATCTATATTAGGAACTAGACAAGAATCCCTAGAAATTAGTATTCCCTAGAAATTAGTATTCTATATTTGGTAAGTTAACTATACAGGCTGTTTATTAACATGATGCAAGTTTGTTGTTTTAGATATCGTTAATTATAAATGCTGACAAGCGAGATTCACTGTGATGCAGATGGCAGCTCTGGACTACATTGCCTGTGCGACTGCTGATGTATTTGCCATAACAGACTCCGGGAGCCAACTATCGTCCCTGGTGTCTGGTTTCCGAACATATTATGGAAGTGGCAGTGCTCCTACCTTGAGGCCTAGTAAGAAGAGGCTTGCAGCAATTTTGTCTGAAAGTAGCACCATAGGATGGAACAGTTTTGCACATAGAGTTAAGAAGATGATTGAGGAAGGACAAAGGGTGCGCGTGAGGGGTTTTGGTCGAAGCATTTATAGACAGCCGAGGTGCCCAGAATGCATGTGCAGGTCTTAAGATTGAAATGAACTTACCTCAACTGGTCTGCTTTCTCCTCGTGATATTCTTTAGCGTGAGCAATATTTTTCCAGGCACATTTCTAACTTGGTCATGTCAACCATAGCTACTGGTCTGCCAACTATACCCATTTTTTGGAATTATAACAATTCGTTAATGTGTTAGTGTAAATGTTCACACTTGCCTTCTCCATTGTAAAATTTTGTACTTAAAAATCAAGGGCAATTAGCAAACTGCGTTCTTATGTATGGTATGATCAGGTACCTGATAACTGGTCTCTGTATTGTATCCCGGCTTCACTTTACTTATGGTATCACTGTTTGGATATGTAAACTGAACAGCATCCTGTTTGGTTGAAGAGTAAATTTGTTCTGGTTTTTTCTTCTTGTGGGGTGTTTGAAATTAGGAATATGGCTAGGCTAGGTCGCGGTCTTTGTAGTATCTACATAGTATTGATGTTCGAAAGCAAGTAAGCCAAACCTGCCACTGTAAGTGTTCTGATCTCTTTTTGGTCATTTTCGCGATGAGAAGCAGTCTTTCTACATGGAGTCATCGTTCCTTCCTGCTACATCACACAAAGCACAAGAGAAGTGTGTGCGCGCCTTTTGTGTGTCTGGTAACTCAAGGGAAGTTTTTGCCACTATAAACAAATTGCAGACCAAGAATCTTCTAGCACAAGTCTGAAAAAAATGATTTTCCTTTCACTGGACAGAGCCCGATGACACGAGCCAAAATACATAGAAGATTCATGGAGAAAGAGTGACAGAGGAGCAAAACTATCATTCCCTCATGATGTGGATCTCTATCTCACTCTCCTCAGCAGAAATGTGATCACCATTTGCTTACTTGTAAAGGATGATGTTACCATTGACTTTTATCTCCAAATATCGCAGGTCATCATGATGGAGGGAAGAAGCGGTTGAGATTGAAAGGGAGGGTGTAAAACTCCTCGTTTCGACTGTCTCCTTTGAATGTTCTGAATTTGGCCCACCATGGCATCCCCCTATCTCTAGCACTGTCTTTGAATTCAAGGGTGTTGTCCAGGAACACAGCAACAATCAAGGCAACAGTTGGCGAGGATAAGAAGATGGTATTTAGGAAGTCATTAAACTGCATGGCAAGAAAACAAAAGTATATGTGAATAAGGAAGTCATTAAACTGCATGCCAAGATGGTATTAAGGAAGTCATTAAACTGCATGCCTTGCCCCATAAGTTTTTTATCTGATCTATTTGTCTAATAGAAACTTATATTGAAGAACATTGTCTACAGGAACCTTGCTCCAATTTGCCTGTATCTTGCAAGTAACTGTTTATTTCTCAGGTGAAGGCATACGGGTGAATGTCTTTCTACGACCTCTGAATAAATTATCAACATAGGAAGTCTTTCATATTTAATGTATGCAATGATTGTTGAAGTGTGGGATCACATGCTAACTCACCCAGCCAGCGTTGGTATGCGCAGGACCATGCAGAGCCGCAGCAGTGTATTCCCTGAAATACTCAGGTATGGACAAGCCCAGGAAGAATGAAACACCAATTATGAAGAGATTCCTCATCGAGTTCATGTTTGTGAACTGCAGAAATGATAACCCCACCGAAGCTGGAAACAAGCCACATTATAAATTGCATAGAATGGAAGAGGTGGTGATCCATGTGAACTAATGAATAAAGTGAAACTTAGATACTCACCAACAAGACCGAAGAGAACGCAATATACAGCTGCAAATATTGTGAAAGGTATTGATGCAAACAATGCTCCAAATTTCCCTATCTCAACATATGATGATTTAGATTCAAGCAGAACATAATTTTAAAAACAGAGTTTCGTAAGGAAGTGTAGTTATTATATAGCAAGCACCTAATATTGAGAAGAATATCATAAAACCAGCTGAAATTTGAATAACTCTACGGCTACCAACACGAGTGCTTCCAAGGAGACCGACATTTTCTCTGTTTATAACATAAATTAGTTAGCAATACAAGTGAAACTTTCAAAGAGGAAAGCAGTGAAACAGGATGCGGAAAGCTCTTACACAGACACAGTAGACCCGGTGACTGTCCCAAAGAGTCCATCTAAGAGGATGCCAATTCCCTGTAAGATAAAATCTCACATAAGCCTTTCGCTAGGGTAACTTCAGAGGTAAACTTAGCCACTAAAAGGGGCTTTTAGTTAAAAATGGTGTTTTTCCTTCCATATATCTTCTTATAGCTAAATATCTAAATGCCACTTTTAGTAATAGAGCCACTTTTTAGTGATCAACTTCATGTCACACCCCTATTCATTCATGCTGATACCAATATTCATTTCTGGACTTAGTATTTACAGTTTATGGTCCAAATGGATGTAATATGGTCCAAATATAAACAATAGCATAGTGATGAACTCAGGAAATAACATTTGAACTTGTATATTTCAGACCTGCCAGCCTATACCACGGCTGAGAACATGAGCTGGAGGCGGTGTAGCACTTGCTAGACGAGATGCCGCCTTATATGCTCCTGTTGACTGTCAAAAATACAAATAGAGATTTGAAGTTAAAACACTGATCAGAAAATGCTCCTTTATCTTTTATCGGATCTGGTTTACCGTTTACCTCAATCAGGGAAACTAATACAGCAGCCATCATTCCGAAAGCATGACCTGCATCAAAAGTAGGTGCACCCCATTGAAGTGGGTACGGGATTTTTATCCTGCATAGAATTCAATTGATAACTAAGCTGTCAAGCATTTCAGTTGATTAAAATGTTCAATTCTTCTTTTGTGTGGCAGTGTTCTAAGTTTCTAACATCGGTATGGCCTGATGCTGAAAGAATGGCTATTCTTCTTACATGACAAAGTATTAGGAAGTCATCTCATAAAAACCGAGAGCCTTTACACCATTTTGATCAGTACATACATTCCAGTTCAACTGCCATGGTCTCCACCCAAGACATCTATAACATTTACGTTGGTCTTTTTCAAAGGTGAATTCCTGCTGCTCATCAGCGTAACCAATGTGCAAAAGCATGAGAAAGCAAACAAATATAATTTGATTAGTCAACTGAAGATACGTAAGTTGCCACTAACCATGGTGCTGAAGAAATGAGATTGGCTCTGTCAGTACGGCAGTTATTTTGGGTCAACTCTGGACGATGTTTGTATGCACCACTGGCTGTCAGGAGGTGTGCATATGCCCATATCACCGTAATGGATATAAGAAGAGCAAAACGCTCCAATATTGGCAGTTGTTTTGTCTGAAAATGTTTCAAGTACTGTACAAAAACAAAAGAGAAGTCAGAGAGAGCCGGTTCTTTTCTTTTCTATGAACTTTTATACGGCTCATGCTGGAGATCTTAAATTTATCTCCTTTGTTATTGAGTCTGTTCAACGGCCAGAAAAAGGCATTCCCGAGCATGCTCTGATGCACATTGATTAATAGAGCCTAGGCATTGTCAGAAAAAGCCCTGTCCCAAGTTTAGTATATTTCCTTGACTTATCTGTGCCAAGTTTAGTATATTTCCCTTACTCCTTTATCCCAAGTTTAGTATATTTCCCTGTCTCCTTTTATGCCATTCACAGCAAGTTAGAAACTGCAATCTGAGTCGCAAGTTCTTGCCACTGGAAACAAGAGGAAGATCTCCGAGTCTCAAGAAAGAAGAGACTGTTACCATTATCGTAAAAACCAAAACTAACATTTAATAATTATTACCAGAGCCAGTTGGCCACCAAAAACCATCATCTATTTTCATGTAAAAGAACCAATAGTTCGGGGCATTATATTTTCCACCCTGAACAGAATTTCGTCCTCGAAACTCAAAAACCTCAAAAAGCAATGAACTTAGCTACCTCAGATCACTTCAAAATTTCAACTTACATATCCCAGGCACATGGCTGAGGACCCTGTCTTGGCTTAAGATAACCTACATTGTTCAACCCTAGGTATCTCTCCGATACCAACTGTAGAGACCCAAAACCATCATCCTTTTTCCTATTGAAGAACCAATAAATATTTAGGTTCCTCTGAAAAATCAGGGCACTAGAATTGTGGCAAAGATGGACGTATCTCAAGATTTTCTGTGTTCTCTATGACGAATTCTTTTCTTGTTTTCCTTTTTGGGTTGGGGGGGGGGGGGGGGGGTGTGTTGTTATTCGTGGTTTGGCTGATGAGAATAGAGATTATAATGAGGTAAAGTTTTTTTTTTTTTTAAATTAATGTACAATCTTTATGCAGAATGTTGTCACAAATAGTATTTGTTAGAAGATAGAATGGCTTGATAAGGTGTAAATGCACTTGAAAGAGGAGTTTCTCTTGTCATCTAAAAATGGTGAGATTTTCTTCTAGGACCAATCTGTCAATTCTCTTTTGAGGTCTGATAGTCTAGGATACAAGTTGGAGCCCAAAACCAAAAGCTCAAGGCATTAGGCACTTGAGGCCAACCTGTCCTTAAAGTCTAGCAAGTGGAACTTAAGGCTCATATCTGAGTTCCAACACTCCCCCTCAAATATTGGAGGCACTTTCCTTTGTTCTATGTTGACAGTGCTTGCAGAGTTTCTGCTGCTCCGTCAGAGAACTGCTCATTATATGCCAATAGAGGTGGTATTATCGCTTGGATGCACTGCCCTATCCCTTTTTATATTTATAGGCTTCTTCTTTAGGGCTTGTAATGTGCCTTTCTAGCTACCCGTAAGAGGGGGAATAGGTTGAAGCCCAGAATGCTTGGAGTGGTGAGAGGGGAATAGGTTGAAGCCCAGAATGTGACCTGAAAAGTCTAAAGGATTAACCAATAGGTACCCTGGCCCTAGAATTGTTGATTTATGTTTTATTACAGTGTCAAAGGGTAGTCTGGTACTTGTTTTCATTGTTATTGGGTTGGAATAACACAGCAAGAGTGGCGACTAATCTTAAAATCCCTGAAAAATGACTGAACCTTGCTTGATACACTAATTGGGCTCCGCTGATAGACAATCAGAGTGCTATTTATATCTCTTAAGATGATGGTTTCCATGTAAACACCAACATAAACTGTCTTTTCGTGCATCAACAACTTCGTCAATTAGACTGTACGTAGGTGCTCAACACTCTGTGTCATCACTAAGGCTCATCTACCTCAAGTTTTTTTTACCACCTAAGTTTGAAGAAGGTATGTTGTAGTTGCAAACTTGCAGTTGGAAATGGTATACTAGAATCTTGCTTCAAAGAACGCATCCAGAATCAGTAAATATATTGGGCAAGCAATATATTTTTATTTTTTTTTGGTTATTTTTTTCCCTCTGGTGACTAGGGGAAATTACTGAAAAATGCTAAGCGCACCAAAATTGTGCACTGGATGACTTAGGTAGTTGTACGATGTGCATTAGGTTATTGAATCATACAATCACCTAATGCATCTAGTGCATGAACCTGGTGTATTTAGCATTACTCAAATTTTCATAGGGCATAAAGTATCAAGAACAAATGTAATTAATTCAGAGCTTAGTGGCAACCTGAGAGAAGGCAACAAACAAGAAAAGCATAGGAACACCAATTTCCACGCACCGCCCAACCTGATAAAAATTCATAGGCAGTTGGTGTAAGCCAATAGTAGCAAAACTTATTCGAGAATGAAAATTGTAGCTCTCAGTGATTAAGTTGAGAAATTATCACCATACCACAGGGAAGCCTCTGTCAAACAGACCGAACCCCACCAATGCAACTACTGGAACCATACCTACTGGGCTGAAAAACCTAAGAGTGAAGATACAGTAGTTCAGTCAGATATGTACAGAACTATCTCCAAATAAATGAGGATGAGAAAAAAAAAGGAAAAAAACAAATGTGTTGTTTGATTTTTTTTCACCTGGAAAAAATAGCCCACAGTTGACTATAACCCAAAATGATCTGCACGCTTGATGCTACTATCAGAGCGCCTTGTATTGCTCTCATGGTATTCAGGAATCTCTACAAGTTGAAACAAAGCACCATCATCATCTAAACCCCTCAAACATCAAATGCTAGTTAATGCATCATCTTTAATAAAATGCTTTTCGAAGAAATATTGCCTAGTTAAAGCTGTGGTTTCCGATTTCCGTTCGAATTTCAAGCAACATAGACAAAGAATATATTGCATAGTTGCAGTATACATGATAAGGACATAATAGATGGGTTCAAGGAGTACATGTCCTCTCCACACTGGCTATTGCTACTGCCATGTGGTGGGAGGAACCGCGCAAGAGTTACTCCGTATGGGAGGGGAAAAGGGTCAATCAACAATCACTGTTCACTATAATAAGGAACCAGCTAAAAACTTGTTACACCTATCATTCACTAAATATTCCCCTAAACCACTTTATTTGTTTAGTGAAACTTTGTATACAGTCGTCAATTTTACTTTTGTGCAAGTAATGTCATCAAATTTCACAATTGTTATTTTGTTTCTTGCATTGGTCAGATGCTATGCTACACAATGTGGGTAGCTCATACATACGGAGTGAATGGAAATCTGGAAGTTTAAAGCTGAGGCGATGAAGGTAATCCTAGAACACAGTACTAAAGCTTCCATAACAGGCATTGGGGAAGCGACTCGTGCATGTACTGGAGATGATCAAAGCACAATCCTCTTCAAGGTCCACCATAATTTTAAACCCTCAAGTATAACAGCATGTCTCATAGGAAACTTGTTCGTGCTTCATATGAAATTTCCTAATAAAAGGTCATTGTGAATCATGGACACAGAGATACACATGCTCATTTGAACAGAAGACTGGGCAGAGTCACCATGTCAATGCCACTCGTTTTTCAATACTTTGTTAGCATTCCATACACCCATCAACCTCAGAATGATTGTTATGTAGCATTTTCTGCTAGATTTTCATAGTTTTCAGTATATTAGGCCAATCAGACAGATGTTCATTTTAATATGGACCACATGAGGATCTCTATATGCTAATTAGTTGAACTTTGTGAGTATCCCAAACATACAGCATAAAAGATATTATTGAGTCATGCCTGCCGAGAGAAAGTATACAAACGAAAAAAGACTAACCGAATGAGGGTCTGGGATGCCTGCCAAGGATGGGTCATGAATGATGGAAATTATGGGGACAATGAATGCCCAAGATCCTCCAACAACGGTCGGCAATCGAGTTCCGAATAATGTTTGTAGGAATGTATTAATTCCTTCAACAAAAAGCAGAGTCTGTACTACTCTCACCTTATCGTTCTGATCACAAGCATGTAAGAAAGAATACCTCGTCATTTAACAAATCAATGATAAACTGTAAAGTTCCTGCTCTGCAATCCTTATCTAGGATACGAATTGAACTTCGTAAATGTTGGCCAAAGCCTTACACGTTTATCACTCATTCAGCTTGTAAAGTAATACTTCTTTTATCAGCTACTTGAAGTTAAACGAAAAATATATCTTAAAGGAGTCTTATTTTTAGGGAGAGAGGAAGTATTTTCTTAGGAATACCTATGAGCCTAAATTAAACATTTAAAGAACTATACTCTTAATTCGGAACTGATTGACGTTAGAACTGACTAAGATAGACAACATAACAGAGATGCTACTGAGTAAATGATAATTTGCTCACATCAGATCCACCCATTAGAGGAACAAGAAACGTGGGAATCATCACTGCAGTCCCCAAAGCCAAGATATAATGCTGAAAGCCCAAAAATATGGCCTCCCCTGTTTCCAAAAGCAAATGTGATTGGAAAAAAATAATTAATCCGACCTTAAACAATGAAATCGCAGATGACAGTGAAAAAGGGAATGCAGAAGAAACTGAAGATGGACATACCCCATGAGGGATTGGAGTCAAGACAGTACTCTAAGCCTTGAAGTTGGTCCATTGGAGGATGGCTTATCTCCTCTGCTTTTGGAGCTGCCATAGCTAAAAACCGGCCTAAAACCCTACGTTCTACTCAAATACAAACTGGGTTTTTGGCAAACCGATCAATGTATGGTGAATTGACAGTAGATAAACAGATACTGTGAGAAAACACTGCAATTTGAGTGAATCAAGGAGATGAAAAGAGAAAGAGAGAGCACAAAGAAAAGGTGAAGAATCTAAGAGGGTGAAAAGCAGAGTGGATGAGGGCAGCTAAAAGGGGAAGACTGGGAAAGATGTAGAAGAGCACTTGCTGCCCACTTCAAGCTTTTGCTTAGTTTCTGTGTGTGTGTGTGTGTCACTGTGTGCGCCTTTTTGAGTGCAAGTGATGGGTTAAATACATATGACGTGTTCCCAGATTGCCCCTCAAGTAACTTCCAAACCAGATGTTACCGTTGCTGTGTGTCCCTGTTGGTTGGTACTCATTTAATTCTTTACAAAACTCTAGTTAATACTTTCAAATTTCACGTTCTTCCTTTTCTTTTGGGTAATACATTTTATATTCTTCCTTAAGAATAAACCTGACAAAAAATTGTCCATACCCGCAAGTTGACACAACTTGTTATAAGAAAAGTGCATATAAATCGATGACCCGCCAAACTGTGATCCATGTCCGAACTAACCCATAACCTAATTTGGTTTGAATCGGGCACGGGTTACTTGGGTTTACCTGGATTGTTATAATGGACGGTATAAAAGTTTCGTCTTAGGGTTTCGAAATTCGGACTCCTCATCATTTTTGTCATCGTTTTTATCTAGCCGCCATCTCTGTCCCTTTTTATCTCTCGAATCTCGCTCGCATAATCACCACAATAACACTCCAGACTCTCTATCTCTCAAATTTTTCTCAGACGGTCACACTCCAATTTAACTTTCACAATCACACACTCCACTGACCATATGATCCGTCCTCCACGTTTTTGTCAGTGTCGACGTCTGTCGTCACTGGCACTCAACCGCCTACTCTTCATGTGAAAAACCCAACCATTTCTGCATTGGAGAGATTTTGGCAGAATCATTAGCATGAGTAAAAGTGTTAGAATTCGTGAATGAGATTCTTGAATCTGCTCGTGGTCCAAAATATTAAAACCCTAAGTAAGAATAACCATCATTATTTTTTAAGTTTGACCCTTTTATCCCCGGGTTTACCCGAACCCTCCGAATAGGGTACGGGTACAATGAAAGGCTACCCCGAAAAAGAAAGGGATTATTCTTGCTCGGACCCCCTTTATCTGTAGCCGTCCAAGAATTACCCGAACCCTAGGGGTCGATCCGTTTGCCAGGCCTACCTAAGAATTTGTGTGGCATAGCTGCCAAGCAATAAATGAATTACTTTGAGTTACTTTATGGCAGATATGTGTTATCCAAAGATTTAAAAGTACCATTAACTGTGTGACTTTAGAATTTTAGAGGAGAAAGCGCGGCAGTGAGCTCATCATTTTACTTTTTTTTTTTTTTCTTTAGTTTGTAAACCAAAAGAATTTATTTTCATGCAATTGGCTTATTACAGATGCTTCCATCTTTGCAAGTAATCAAATATTACACCTTAAAAGTAGAGAAAGGTAAAGGGAGAAAGAGGAAGGGGGGAGGGGGGGTGTTCTTTTTGTCCAAAAAGGCAATGCAGTGATGATCCAGTGTTTAAACTATTGCTTCACTTTTCTACTGTTCCACCATCCATTAGTATATTACATGTTGCTTGACCTCATGCTAATCGACCTATGATTTTCTCTGGCTTCTTATATCTAAGACAACTTCTTCCAACTCCTTTTTCAGCAAAGAAATTTATTGTTACTTGCTTTCAATTGCTTTTTTGTAAAATCCTTTAACAATTGCAAAATTATTCTCAATCTCTTTGTCGCTAAAGGTTTGTCAAAATTCCTCCAATAAACTTTAGTAACAACTTTTGTGGCTAAAAAGGTTGTTAGAAAGTTTCCCCTGACCCTTCATCCTTTCTCTAGAAAGGTCATTCAAAAGGTCGCTAGAAAGGTCGTTAGCAATAGGTGTGGGTTTTTTGCCTGGGTGAACCCTCCCTTGGTGAAAGAGAAAAGGCCATGTACGAGGTATGCTTTCAATAATGCTTGAAACACAAGATCGAGAGTGCAAACTTGTGTTCCTACTGTTGGCTGTTATTTGAGTGCTGAGTGTGAAATCGACTTGTTGCAAGTCGCGAACCGAGAGGTGCCTAAGAGAAGCAATTGCAATAGCAATTTTGTTGCACGATGCGGGCTTTGGAGAAAACATCCATAGGAGTTAAGTCAATGTGTTTGGTAATGAAACCCAATTTTGTTCTTGAAACGGCACATCCATGTTTCGGATGAAGTTGTAATGAAGGTTTTAGTGACGAGTTACCTAGGCGTGTTCCCTCATTTTGGTGGTTTGTCAAAATTGTCCGCCACTAACAAACACGTGAGATGCATATCAGAGTATGGATACAGGCGGCTACACCGCCATTAGACCCAATCAAAACTAAAAGTAAACTTCAAAGTGTGTTGTAATTAAAACCCCAGAATTCTATTGGAACCATTGGCAAACCTCAGGGATCATATGAAATTATTAATTCAAAGAAAAATCACAAAAAAAAAAACTTATGCTTAGACTCTTTTTCAAGATCAAAACGATAACTAGAAACCATTCACATGTGATCATAGTGTTCGTTATATGTCATATATTGTCTTGTACTTTTCCCATGTCACAATCTTTTTTGAACTTACTAACTCTCATATCAAGAACTTTTGACGACATCTCTTGTCTCATTTCTAAGAGTTAAAAGTACTCAAAAAGTTCACCAGTAAAAAAAAAAACCAAGATTGCAATATGTTTAAGTTTGTAAAACTTTCTTTTATACTTGAAAGAAACAAAATGTGAGTAAAGGCCCCATCGTGTGAAGGAGCAGTACTTGTACAAAATTACAAAGCCATAACGTCTCTATTTCATGATGCAACGACAAAGCAACATGGATAGACGAGCCGACATGTACTATTTAGGCAGGCTCAAGAGTTTGGTAAATTACCTCATTGTCCAACTGCCAACGGCAAGTTTGCATGCCAACCCAACCAACTCTCAGAAAAGCGGGACGCAGAGAAATAAGATGGTATGAAGCATAAAAGGAAGGGGGAGATTATTTACACATTCTTGTGTACTGTAATTTTGCATACTATTTCTATGAATTTTCGTTTTTAAAGTATATTTGCAAGATCTAAAAAGGGTGTATAAATAGCCAAAAAGAACATATAGAAAAAAATAGGCCCGTATCGAATAGGTATAAATGTTGGTCTAATAATTCCTACTCGAACTACGTTGATGTAGGCCATGTTGAAATGATTTTCTTAAAACAACGAGGAAACTATGACAATGACGACTTGTGGAGGCTACCTAGGAGGGTGGGTGGGGCACTGGCGATGAGGTCGATGGCAACGGATGATGCGACGACAGGCGACGGTGACTAGTAGTGATTCTTACTTATGGAAGTTAGTGACAAGATATGAGGTTTTACAACAAAAAAAAAGTGGTTTTGAAAGTTCAGCTCAAAGAAGTGAGTTGGATTTTGGATAAAAGGTTATACTTTGTTGAATTGGGTTGGTTAAACCTATAAAAATCTAACAACCCTAAATTCATCAGTTGCGTACATGCTTGTTATTAAACTGATTTAAAAAGTGTCACTAGAAATCGTCTTTGATAATAAAAAAAAATCTAAACCACTATAAATGGAGATTAGGGTGGG